>CAXHKU010000662.1:0-91431 GCA_964017125.1 Flabesymbios commensalis
AGCAACATAGAATTAGTTTACTCTGGATATTCATAGGATGATTTTTAGGAGGGTAAAATCCAAAATGGCCGACTATACCACAGAAATAACATAGGGAGGGATAATTAATCATCAATGTGTTTACAAATGTGCTGATTAAAGGATTGGAAGTTGTTTTACAATAAATAAACGACATAAAAAAACCAAATGGCGCCAAATGTTTCATTGATGGAACCTTTTTTGCGCCTGTCTCTTATTTGAAATTATTTTTATAACTTTTGGGTGTGGCTTGTCTAGTCGAAAAATAGGGTTCTTGTGCACCTTTGGAAATATTCTTCTAATTGGTGTATCTAGCTTGAAAAAAACCCATAGTAAACGATTAGCTATGCTAACAAACTGAAAAAATGTCCCACGTGCCATGTTTTTGCAATTTTTGCAGCCATCACCGACAAATGTATATTGAGTTATAGCTCGGTCAATATCACAGATAATTTAGTGATCATTTAAGAAGTAATCACATCCTTCTTAATAATAATCTCATCTCGAACACTGCAAAGTTGATCTTGGCCACTAACAAACTGATGACAGCCACTGAAGCCACTTTAAAAGTGATCTCAGCCACTTCAAAAATTATCTTGTCCACCGTACAAGACACAGGCACTTTAAAAGTTATCGCAGCCACTACAAAAATGAATGTAGGGTAAATTAGCATGCCATGACAAAATATGTCCGGTTTCGATATTTTTCATTACCGATTTCGGCCATCTTACATTTTGCTCTGTAAAAAAAATCCTAGGACAGCTGAGCGTAAACAAATTGTCAGAAGTTAACTAAGATCCTATACTATGCAATAGTAAAATAAGTTTTGGTAAGGAATTTGTTTTAGGTCTTGTTAAAAAATCGCATCAAATGCAAATCAATACAATCAAGTGCAATATAATACAGTGTAATACAATGCAATTCTATACAATACAAATCAATATAATTTGAAAAGCAAATAATAATTTGAAATATAATTTGCAAAGCAATACGCCGTGACGTGACAATACTATACAAAACAATGCGATGCAACGCAATAATGTGAGGCAATGCAATGTATTTCACTACAATACAGCCCAGTGAACTACAGTATCAGGGTATGGTTCTATGCTGTGTATAGTGCTGCATGATGTAATGCAATACAATGCAATGCTGTTCAGGGAAGTGAACTGCTGTTGAATGCAGTATAATGTAAAGCAAAGCAATCGAATCTGTACTTTAGACACAATAGCCGAATTCTGAATAATACTGAAGTCTTTACTAGGCCATCATTCTGTGGTTGAAGGATCCGTGAAAAAACCAAAAGGCAGTATCTGCTTACTTTCTTAGTAAGCAGATACTGCCTTTTGGCTTTACAGAGAAACATTTTACAGAGAGACATTTTTATAGGGATCAGGCCGGCCTGGGAAATCAACACAGATCCCTACTCTGTGGCCATTAACTTCAATGGTTGTGTACTGGTCTCTGAAGCCAGACGACAGTAACTGCTCACTCGAAAAATAAGCATTAACTGCCTTTTGGCTTCGTGCGTAAGTATAGGCGTTATTCAGAGAGCTTCATTGCTATTATATGTGGAACGTCAATATTTTCCCAAATAATCGTCAAAAAAGCATTGATATGTTATGCTTGAACATCCTACGTTTCGTCCGTTATTATGTATTTGTATTGTATATCTTATTATGGGGGCTTGAAGTGATTTCCAAAGTGCTTTCCAACGACACTGATGAAAGAAAATCATGTGCCTCAAGCACGAACGAGATATTTTATCTGCAGTCTAAGACATTATTAGGAGGGTCGTCTGAGACGGGAATGGTTCACTCCGATCCCAAGCAAGTTATGTCAGAGTAAACACTCATACACCCCACTATACGTGCTCCTACGGTACCCCACCACCGCAAGTGCTCCTAGAATCCCCACCACCACACGTGCTCCTAATACCCAACCACTAAACGTGCTCCTAATACCCCACCACCACACATGCTCCTAATACCGCACCACCACAGTGCTCCTAATACCCCACCACCACACATGCTCCTAATATCCCTCACCGACACACGTGTTCCTAATACCCCACCATCACACATGCTTCTAATACCGCACCACCACAGTGCTCCTAATACCCCACCATCACACCTGCTCCTAACACCCCCACCACCACACGTGCTCCTAATACCCCACCACCACGTGAGCTTCTAATACACCCAACCATAGAGAATTCATGTCGACTGCCAAGGTAATCACACAGTTTTTAAACTCACGTATGCCAAATGAAATGAATGGATTTTTAGGCCAGCTTTGTGCACATATATGCTAAACTGGTCCAGGAGAACCCCCTGAGGATGGTGAGATGCCTTCCAGTCACAGGATTCGAAATTCGAGCCCTGTAGCTCTGAGGCCGAGCACGCTACCTCTCGGTCACGGAGACACCCCACAATATTCAATATTTGCGAGTGAGCGGGGAAGAAACAGTGCGGTGTTCGAACCCGCGATCTTCAACTTTCTAAGCAGACAGCTTTAACCACTGCACCAGGGCCCCTGCCCTGGGAAACCTTGGACTTCTTATATAGTTTACTGTTGCGTAAACGGTGTGAACGTGTAGTTTTATCAGTCAGGACTGACCTGATGGTCTCCTCATGATGTAAATCCGCATCGTATACAAACAATAACGCCATTCTGGGCATGACCGGATCTTGTCTACCGGAATAAAACAATAACGGTGCTGTTTAGAATTCATCACAGGTGAACATGGGTGGTGGCCTGAGAGGAAATATCGATGCTGACAGGCCAGACAGTGTGTCACAAACTGTTAACTGCTCTGTTGCTCCATCCTGAATATTTAATATCCTGACAAAAATGACAGTGACCGCTGCGAGGTCTGTCACCGGAGGGCGTATTCGGCACGAGGACCTGCCCCAGAAAACACGGGACGTTAACCCAATGTTGGTTTAATGTTGGTACACCGTCTACGACGGTAGACCAACATTAATCCAACATTGTGTCAGCTTCTTGTGCTTGTTGGGATGTGGTGTCAGATTCTGTTCAATCATCATTTGTTCATTCCTCGGCCTCGTTTGAACTTCAGGGAAAAATAATGAAAGGATTTTAGTCATCTGTCAAATTGCATGTATGTAACTGCATGCACACCACAGCTGTTCTTTTTTTTCTTGTCAATCTTCTTGCTTTTGTCTTCAGTTCTTGTTACAGCCTATAGGCCAATATTTATAGTTACATTGTTACTTATATATCAGTCAATCTAACATTGCTTCTATATTCTGTCCTATTCTCATGCGGCAAAATGTTCTATTGTCTTTAAAACATTACACATATGCTTAGTTTCTGTAAGTTATTGCTATTTTTAATCTCATAGAAGTTACCCTATCAGATTATGGCTTACCAATATGTGTTTTGTGCAATTATGAGGTAATAGTCTACTTTACTTCAAGCTGTGTGTGAAAATGAATTCTACTTTCAGATGCTCTTACAATTATAATTTGTACATTTAATTAATATTTATTATTGCTCAAACTACTTGTGAAACGTTATTATATTTAACATGTTTTATTATTTGTTTAAGAACAGGCATATTTAACACTACTGAGAAATGACATGGTTCGTTATTTCTTGTCCATATAGGGCCTACTATAACTGTAACATAACATACGATACATAGCAGGTGTGAGTGCAATGTGCGCCTTTATCGACCACTCCATTGAAATCATTATTATTTCAAAAAGTATCTACAAAGCTTTTTAAATTCGCCTCATTAACATAACATTATGAGGAACACATCCGTTAATAGATAACACTGTCTAATTCGCTAGGTGTTTTTTATATATAAAAAAACGATATTGAGAATTGTTTATCAGTGTCTGTGTACATTATCAATTTAAAGCTTCGGTAATTTGCCCATTGATAAAATCAATTGTGCAGAAAACACTTCATGCGCGATTATCACTACCTCTCCACACGTTTGTTTTGTTCTTTCAAGTAATTGTGAACTAATTTAGCTGAGTCACAGTTGAAAGAACAAGACCATAAGCGTTGGATTTAGTGCATTTACATTACAGGATATTACATGTATTATATTTCCGTGGAAAGCCAATAGGCAGTAACTGGTTACTTTGCAAGTACCATATCCCCGCGCATAAACGTGCAAGCACTTATAAGTGGAAATCGCATGGTTTGAAGATGTTTTGAAATGATTTTATGTTCGAATATAAGTGCATTCACTTGCTTTCGAAAACTAAGTGCGTGCACTCATTTTCGAAAACTAAGTGCACCCCTATTCGCATTGACTCTGTCGTTCACTATGATACCTTGAACAGCTCTTTCATCAACTTGTGTCTTTATAAGTTCAGGTTTGTGATAATTCACATTCGAAATTGTATGATGATGTTTATAAGCAGATTTGTATTTTATACATTATATATGATGCATATTTAAAGACCCGAATAAACTAATCCCAGCTGCTCCCATGTCGATTTCGACTCCTTGCTGAACTGGACAATTATGTCACTATATCGTCCAGCACTCACGTAAAGAGAATGGAATATATGTTTTGATAACAATGAGTGTACAATCCACATCCACTGTAAGGGCGTGGACGCGTTTTATGTAATGCATAAAGTTATTCCGTGTTAAATAATAATATGATAATGATATATTAATGTATTAATTAAGCTATTCTATTATTGGTGTAAAATAATTACCTTTATATTTTTTAAGTGCATGCACTTGTTTTCGAAAATTAAGTGCACCTTCAAATATAAGTGAATGCTTGCTGATGCGCGGGGATACGGTTTGCACTGTTGTTTTGACACTTTAAACATAAAATCAATCAAAGTCGCCCTGTCATCTTTATATATATATATGAAACATGTCTAGATTTGAGAAGTCATATATTGTTGCAGATCTATTTTTTCACACTTCCTAATATTAATATATGGGGTTTAAATTAACCGTCCTCGCAAGTTTTTTTTTCGATTTCTTTATGATAGATTTTGATAAGCAATAACATAAGCATATGGGATTGTACTACTCTTTATTGCATTGGCTTTTTGAGTTTGCATTTAGATTAGCATTTCATTTTAATGATATTATTCTCTTAGCAGCGTAGTGTATCAAATGTATGCTTTCATAGCAAGTACAGGACAAAACATAAAAAAACGAAATGAAATGAATCGGGCTTTAAGGCACTTTTGTGCAGATACAGGCTAAATTAGTGCATTTACATTACAGGATATTACATGTATTATATTTCCGAGGAAAGCCAATAGGCAGTACTGGTTACTTTGCAAGTACCATATCCCCGCGCATAAACGTGCAAGCACTTATAAGTGGAAATCGCATGGTTTGAAGATGTTTTGAAATGATTTTATGTTCGAATATAAGTGCATTCACTTGCTTTCGAAAACTAAGTGCGTGCACTCATTTTCGAAAACTAAGTGCACCCCTATTCGCATTGACTCTGTCGTTCACTATGATACCTTGAACAGCTCTTTCATCAACTTGTGTCTTTATAAGTTCAGGTTTGTGATAATTCACATTCGAAATTGAATGATGATGTTTATAAGCAGATTTGTATTTTATACATTATATATGATGCATATTTAAAGACCCGAATAAACTAATCCCAGCTGCTCCCATGTCGATTTCGACTCCTTGTCTGAACTGGACAATTATGTCACTATATCGTCCAGCACTCACGTAAAGAGAATGGAATATATGTTTTGATAACAATGAGTGTAAAATCCACATCCACTGTAAGGGCGTGGACGCGTTTTATGTAATGCATAAAGTTATTCCGTGTTAAATAATAATATGATAATGATATATTAATGTATTAATTAAGCTATTCCATTATTGGTGTAAAATAATTACCTTTATATTTTTTAAGTGCATGCACTTGTTTTCGAAAATTAAGTGCACCTTCAAATATAAGTGAATGCTTGCTTATGCGCGGGGATACGGTTTGCACTGTTGTTTTGACACTTTAAACATAAAATCAATCAAAGTCGCCCTGTCATCTTTATATATATATATGAAACATGTCTAGATTTGAGAAGTCATATATTGTTGCAGATCTATTTTTTCACACTTCCTAATATTAATATATGGGGTTTAAATTAACCGTCCTCGCGAGTTTTTTTTTCGATTTCTTTATGATAGATTTTGATAAGCAATAACATAAGCATATGGGATTGTACTACTCTTTATTGCATTGGCTTTTTGAGTTTGCATTTAGATTAGCATTTCATTTTAATGATATTATTCTCTTAGCAGCGTAGTGTATCAAATGTATGCTTTCATAGCAAGTACAGGACAAAACATAAAAAAACGAAATGAAATGAATCGGGCTTTAAGGCACTTTTGTGCACATACAGGCTAAATTAGGCCTGAAGAACCTCCTGAGGATCGTAAGATGAGTGAGATGGCACTGCCCTCCAGACACAGGATTCGAAATTCAAGCCCTGGAGATCTGAGGCCGAGCACGTTACCTTTCGGTCACGGAGGCTCTTCGCATTACTGAGTTTTACGAGTGGAAGGGGAATAAACATTTCTGTTTCTTTCAAACCGTCGAGACCGGGAAACGAACCCCGAACTCAAGGGTGAAAGGCAGCGGTGCTAACCACTAACCCAGGAGAGGACATACTTAAGTGGATTGAGCATTTGAGGTGAGCAAAGTAATGGTAGTAGAGTAAAATAATTTAGCTTTCAAAGTCAATACAATCATGACAAAACAAGAAGAATCGATGCGGAGTGATACAAGACGAGATAATGGAGGAGGGATGATGCGAGGCCAGACAATATAATTCACTATCATGTAATGCTATATACACTACAATACGATGGTGAGATAATACGATTTAAAACAATGCAATGCAATGCAATGAAATGCAATATGACATGCAATGCAATGCGATGCAATGCAATGCAATGCAATGCAATGCAAAGCAATACAATATAATGCAATGCAATGCAATGTAATGTAATGCAATGAAATTAAATAAAAAACAATGCTATACAAGTACAATAGAAAGTGATACTGTGCAGTTCAGTACAGTACAATACAGTGTAGTGTAATATGAAGCATTGTAGCCTCAGTGCAGTGCGATACAGTACAGTACAGTACAGTACAGTACAGTACAGTACAGTACAGTACAGTACAGTACAGTACAGTACAGTACAATACAGTGCAGTGCAGTGCAGTGCAGTGCAGTGCAGTGCAGTGCAGTGCAGTGCAGTGCAGTGCAGTGCAGTACAGTACAGTGCAGTGCAGTTCAGTGCAGTACAGTGCATTGCAGTGCAGTGCAGTACAGTACAGTACAGTACAGTACAGTGCAGTGCAGTGCAGTGCAGTGCAGTGCAGTGCAGTAAAGTGCAGTGCAGTGCAGTACATGACTTGGAAACGTCATAGCACCCCTCCTGACTGCTCTGGGAACATGGTGTCCAAATTTCAAAAATCAGTATATTTGGGCATATCTCAAATATAATAATCATTTGAAATATAATTTGCAAAACAATACGACGTGACGCGAGAACACTATGCAAATTAATGCGTTGCGACGCAATAATGTGATGCAAAGCAATGCCTTTCACTACAATACAGCCCAATGAACTACAGTATCAGAGTATTGTGCTATGCTGTGTAGTGCTGCATGATGTAATTCAATACAATGCAATACAGTTCTGAGAAGTGCAATGCTGTTGAACGCAGTATAATGTAAGACAAAGCAATCGAATCCTTACTTTATACACAATACACGAATTCTAAATAATACTTTAGTCTTTACTAGGCTATCTGTGGTTGAAGAATCCTGATGATCAATTGCCTCTGGGGCATGTGATCATAGATGATGATCATGTTTTGTTCTCTGTGCGGCCTGTAGGGATCGATAGAGAATGAAGTAGAGATGTCAGCATGATATCACATAGTTCCCCCCATTCTACCGTGAAAAGCCAAAAGGCAGTATCTGCTTACTTTCTAATCAGGCAGATACTGCATTTTGGCTTTGCAAAGCGGCATTCTACAGACGGACATTTTTATAGGGATCAGGCCGGCCTGGGAAATCAACACACATCCCTACAATCTGGTCATTAACTTCAATGTCTGTGTACTGGTCTGTAAAGCCAAAAGGCAGTAACTGCTCACTTAAAAAATTAGCATTTACTGCCTTTTTGCTTCGTGCGTAATTATAAGCGGTATTCAGCAACCTTCATCGCTATTATTTATGGAACTTCAATTTTTTCCCAATACTCGTCAAAAAAAGCATTGTTACATCATGCTTGAACATCCTACGTTTCGTCCGTCTGTCACCCTATGTATTTTTATTGTATATCTTATTACGGCGGTTTAAATCAAAGTGATTTCCAAAGTGTTTTCCAGCAACCATGATGGAAGAAGATTATATGCCTCAACATTTGTATAAGATTTGAACAATGCTGGACCAACGTCGAGGACGTTGAACCGACGCTGTACAAATGTTATTTTGATTGCTGGGTATAACAGTCTTCGTGTTGCATCATAAAGTTACATTGTAGACAGCGGTTCTTCAATAAATGTAGGCCCTTAAGTAATACTATCATTCACAACTTTCTTGTAGACATATATTCTAGCATTTCACTTTAGCCTCTGTATGATAGGTCTTCTGGATCGTTATATCTTAAGATTATTTTTTGTAATGATTAATGCTAATATGTATGCTGGAAATATAAAACATAACTTCCTTTATATTCTTAGGTATGACAAAGAATATCACATATGTACACGGGCTTCAGAGATGTTCCCAAATGTATTGCATAACGGTAAATAATAAACGTCAGTTGGCATTGTCTACGTCTTAAATGATGAAAATGTGACAAGACAAATACAATAAAAATTGCATTGGTAACAGCATAGTGTTAACAAATCTTAAACACGATTCATAAAACGTTTAGCGTTATTCAATTTCTGATATCTCGTCTTGATATTGTTGAGACAGCAGTTTTTGTGCGCTGGGGAACGCTGGACTTCTCATATCGTTTACTGTTGCAAAATAAAAGAAATGAAATGAATGGGCTTTAAGGCCACTTTTGCGCACATATAAGGTAAACTGGGCCATGAGAATCTCCTGAGGATGGTGAGATGAATGAGATGGCACTGCCCACCAGACACAGGATTCAAAATTCGAGTCCTGGCGCTCTGAGGCTGAGCACGCTACCTCTCGTTCACGGAGGCTCCTACAAGATTCATTTTTTTGCGAATGAGCGGGAAGAAACATTTTGTGTCTTTGAAATTTCAGGTCCTGAGTGGGGTTGAGTACGCGATCCCCGAATTTCCGAGCAGGCAGATTTACCAACGCACCAGAGCCCCGCTCTTAGTTTAGTGTTACGTAAACGGTGTGAACGTCTAGTTTTATGTCAGTCAGGACTGACCTGATGGGCTCCTGATGTAAAACCTGATGTAAAACCGTATCGTATACAAACAATAACGCCATTCTGGACATGACCGGATCATGCCTACCGGAATAAAACAAAAACGGTGCTGTTTAGAATTCATCACAGGTGAACATGGGTGGCGGCCTGAGAGGAAATATCGATGCTGACAGGCCAGACAGTGTGTCACAAACTGCTAACTGCTCTGTTGCTCCATCCTGAATATTTATTATCCTCCGAAAAAATAACAGTGACCGCTGCGAGGGCGTATTCGAGGGCGTATTCAGCACAACTAGGCCTACCTACGTTGTCGCAATGTTGATTTAATGTTGGTCTAATGTCTACGACGGTGGACCAACAATAAACCAACATTGTCTCAACTTCTCGCGCCTGCTGGGGTGCGTCATTTGACCATTTCTAAGCTTCGTTTGAACTTCAGGAATGTCTCAGGGAGAAATGATGAAATGATTTTAGTCATCTGTCAAATGTACTGGCACGTCTACTACTGCGTGCACACCGCAGCTGCTCATTCATTTCTTGCCAATCTTCTTGTGTTTTATTCTGTTGTTGTTACAGCCTATAGGCCAATATTTATGCTAGAGTTATATGTTACTTATATATCACTAAATATATCATCGCCTATATATCCTGTCCTCTTCTCATACGACAAAATGTTCTATTGCCTTTAAAACATTACACATATGCTTAGTTTCTGTAAGATATTGCTATTTCTAATCTCAGTGAAGTTACGCTATCAAATTATGGTTTAACAATATGAGTTTTGTACAATTATGAGGTTATAGTCTACTTCACTACAAGCTGTGTGTGAAAAGGGATTTTACTTCCAGATGCTCTCACAATAATAACTTGTATATTTAATTAATATTTATTATTACTCAAACTACTTGTGAATCGTTACTATACATTTAACATTTTTAATTATTTGTTTAAGAAGAGGAATATTTAACATTACTGAAAAATGAAATGGTCGTTATTTCTCGCCCATATACATGATATAGGGCCTACTATAACCGTAACATAGACGTTAGACGTTACATAGCAGATGTGAGTGCAATGTGCGCCTTTATCGACCACTCCACTGAAATCATTATTATTCGATAATGTATCTACAAAGCTTTTAAATTCGCCTCATTAACATAGCTTTATGAGGAACATATCGGTTAATGGATAACACTGTTTTCAAATTTGCTAAGTGATTTTTATATATAAGAAAACGATGTCGAGAACTGTTTATCAGTGTGTATGAGGTTATAGTCTACTTCACTACAAGCTCTGTGTGAAAAGGGATTTTACTTCCAGATGCTCTCAGTATAATAATTTGTATATTTAATTAATATTTATTATTGCTCAAACTACTTGTGAAACGTTACTACATTTAACATGTTTAATTATTCGTTTAAGAAGAGGAATATTTAACATTACTGAGAAATGAATTGGTCGTTATTTCTCCCCATATACATGATATAGGGTCTACTTTAACTGTAACATAGCAGACGTTACATTATGAGGAACACATCCGTTAATAGATAACACTGTTGTCTAATTTGGTGTTTTTTTATATATAAAAAAATTGATGTCATGAACTGTTTATCAGTGTTTTTGTACATTATCAATTTCAGGCTTCGGTAATTTGCCGAGTGATAAAATCAATTGTGCAGAAAAAACACTTTATGCGCGATTATCACTCTATCTCTCCACACGTTTGTTTAGTTCATCCAACTAATAACGAACTAACTTAGCTGAATCACAGTTGAATGAACAAAACCATAAGCGTTTAGTTTAGTGCATTTACAATAAAGCCCTCTGCATCAGCCGGAGCCGTTTTGACAAATGTTTGCGGATATTACATGTGGTATACTGCCGCAGTGTCTCGTTACCTTACAAGCAGATATTGCCTGTTGGTTTTGCACGGTGGTTTAGAAAGATAAGTGTCTACAGGGAATTAAAGAAGTCATCCGTTTGTACATTTTAAACACACAACCAATCAATTAAACATGCCATCATTCTATGTCTATGAAACATGTCTAGGTTTGAGTAATCATATAGAACTATTTTTCCACACGATACAGTGTTGTTGTATGGGGTTTAAATTAACCGTCTTCACGAGTTTTTTTTATTTATTTATGATAGATTTTGAAAAGCAAAAACCTACAAATTTTTTATTGCATTGGCATTTTGAGTTTGCATTTAGATTAGCATTACATTTTAAAGATAATTATCCCATAACAGCGTATTGTATCAAATGTAGGATTTAATCAAATATACAAGACAAGACATAATTAAATCGACTGAGGTGAGCAAAGCATTGATAGTAGAGTAACATAATTTAGCTCTCAAAGTAAATCAAGCCAACGTCAAGTAAGGCATGGTGGCAATACATGGCAAAACAAGGAGAATCGATGCCGAGTGATACAAGACGAAATAAAGGAGGATGGATGATGTGAGGTCAGACAATATAATATTACAAAATAACGCAATATCATGTCATGTACTACTATACAATAGTTAGATAATGCGATTTAAAACAATGCAATACAATCCAATGAAATGCAATATGCAATGCAATGCAATACAATGCAATGCAATGTAACGCAATGCAATTCAATTCAAGTACAATGGATACCGTGCAGATTAGTACAGTACAATACAGTCTAGTGCAATCATTATAGCCTAGTGCAATGGCGTTCAGTGCAGCGTGTTGCAGTGCGATAGAGTAGAGTAGAGTAGAGTAGAGTAGAGTAGAGTAGAGTAGAGTAGAGTAGAGTAGAGTAGAGTAGAGTAGAGTAGAGTAGAGTAGAGTAGAGTAGAGTAGAGTAGAGTAGAGTAGAGTAGAGTAGAGTAGAGTAGAGTACAGTACAGTACAGTACAGTACAGTACAGTACAGTACAGTACAGTACAGTACAGTACAGTACAGTACAGTACAGTACAGTACAGTACAGTACAGTACAGTACAGTACAGTACAGTACAGTACAGTACAGTACAGTACAGTTCAGTTCAGTTCAGTTGCAGTGCGATAGAGTAGAGTAGAGTAGAGTAAAGAACAGTAGAGTAGAGTAGAGTAGAGTAGAGTAGAGTAGAGTAGAGTAGAGTAGAGTAGAGTAGAGTAGAGTAGAGTAGAGTAGAGTAGAGTAGATTAGAGTAGAGTAGAGTAGAGTAGAGTAGAGTAGAGTAGAGCAGAGCAGAGCAGGGCAGAGCAGAGCAGAACAGAGCAGAGCACAGCACAGCACAGCACAGCACAGCACAGCACAGCACAGCACAGCACAGCACAGCACAGCACAGCACAGTACAGTACAGTACAGTACAGTACAATACAATTAAGTGCAATATAATACTATATAATACAAAGCAGTGCAATACAATGCACATCAAAAAGTCGTTACTTGTCTTTACTAGACCATCTGTGGTTGAAGAATCTTGATGATCAATTGCCTCTGGGGCATGTGATCATAGATGATGATGATGTTTTATTCTCTGCGCAGCCTGTAGGGATCGGTAGAGCATGATTTAGACATGTCAGCATGATATCACATTCTACCGTGAAAAGCCACAAGGCAGTATCTGCTTACTTTCTTAGTAAGCAGATACTGCCTTTTGGCTTTGCAGAGCGGCATTCTACAGATAGACATTTTTATAGGGATCAGGCCGGCCTGGGAAATCAACAGAGATCCCTACACTCTGGCCATTAACTTCAATGTCTGTGTATTGGTCTCTAAAGCCAAAAGGCAGTAACTGCTCACTTAAAAAAAATTCATTTACTGCGTTTTGGCTTCGTGCGTAAGAATAGGCGTTATTGAGCGACCTTCGTCGCTATTACTTGTTGAAGATCAATAATTTCCCAAATAATCGTCAAAAAACATTTTTACATCATGTTTGAACGTCCTACGTTTCGTTCGTCTATCACCCTCATATATGTATTTTTATTGTAGGCCTATACCTTATTATGGGGGCTTAAAGCAACGTGATTTCCACAGTGTTTTCCAACGACCATGATGAAAGAAGATTATATGCTTCAAGCACTAACGAGATATATTATCTGCAGTCTAAGACACTATTAGGAGGGTCCTCAGAGACGGGAATGTTTACTCCGATCCCCAGTAAACATAGGTTATGTCAGAGTAAACACTCATACACTACATAATACGTGCTCCTATGATACCCCACCATCACGCGTGCTCCTATGATACCCCACCACCACACGTGCTCCTATGATACCCCACCACCACACATGCTTCTAATACCCCACCACCACACGTGCTCCTAATACCCCACCACCACACGAGCTCCTAATACCCCCACCACACGGGACCCTAATACCCCACCACCACACTTACTGCTATTTCTGTGAAACTCAATGACCTTGACCTCCTTTGTTTTAAACGAGCTGGATAATACAATCAAGTATGGGAGGAGGGGATCTTATCTAACCTTGTTTTCACCGAGTGACGTCACTGCGTTCCACAGAATACCCCACCACCACACATGCTCCTAATACCCCACCACCACAAGTGCTCCTAACACCCCACCACAACAAGTGCTCTTAAGATTCCCCAACACCACACGTGCTTCTAATACCCCACCACCACACGTGTTCCTAATACCCCAACACCACCCTTCCTCCTAATACCTCCACCACCTACCATGTTGAATCAGTATAACATGTAGGATAATTATAACCTGCCATGTTGAACCAGTATAACATGTAGAATAATTATAGCCTACCATGTGAGCCAGTATAACATATAGTATAATTATAGCCTACCTTGATTAATAAGTTTAATATGTAGAATAATTTTATCATGACGAACCAGTATAACATGTAGAATAATTATACCATGACGAACAAATATAACATGTAGAATAATTAAAGCATGGTGAACAAGTATAATATGTAGAATAATTATTCCATGATGAACAACTATAAAACATAGAATAATTATACCATAATGAACCAACATACCTTGTAGAATAATTATATCTTTATGAACAAGTATAACTTGTAGAATATGTATACCATGACGAACAAGTATAACATGTAGAATAATTATGAACAAGTACAACATTCAGGATAATTATACCATGACGAACAAATATAACATGTAGAATAATTAAAGCATGGCGAACAAGTATAATATGTAGACTAATTATACCATGAAGAAGAAGTATAAAATATAGAATAATTATACCATAATGAGCCAACATACCTTGTAGAATAATTATAGCATGATGAACAAGTATTACATATAGAATAATTATACCATTATGAACAAGTACAACATTCAGAATAATTATACCATGACGAACAAATATAACATATTGAATAATTATACCTCTATGAACCAGTATGACGTGTAAAATAACTATATCATTATGAACAATTGTAACATGTTGAATAATTATACCATGATGTACAAGTATAACATGTAGAATAAATATATCATGATGAACCAGTATAACATGTAGATTAATTATACCACGATGAGCCAGTATAACATGTAGAATAATTATATCATGACAACCAGTATATCTTGTAGAATAATTATATCATGATGAACAAGTATAACGTGTACAATAATTATACCATGATGAACAAATATAACTTGTGAATAATTATACCATGATGTACAAGTATAACATGTAGAATAATTATACTATGACGAACCGGGGTACTGGGATGATTGCTAGTAGTAGTACTTTTCACCCCCATCCGGGGAGGGTCATTAGGGATCTGTTTCGTCTGTTGGATGCTGTGTACGGCATTGTACGGAAGCACTAGTCTACAGCAATCATCCAAGGGCAGCTGCAGCCTCCTCGTATCTGGACATGAACTTCGGGCGGATTGTCAGTGGCGTACCCTGATTCCTCCACTCAACAGCAGAGCCAATGCAGCACCCGCATCAGTGCTGGCGCTGATGTAGGCTGTGGTAGCCTTAAATAACCGGCAATAGCGTGTTTGACATTAGGTCTCTCACATGGGATGAATGGAGTTACCCACAGGGAGTTACTTTCCTATTGTTACTCTGGGGACTATCCGACCCGAGGATAGCGGAGCTGCGCAAAATGCAGCATTAAATTGCACAGGGAAAACTCAAGTCTCTGGCCGTCTGGGCATGTCTGGGGGTATATCCCCTAGACATGCCCAGAA
This sequence comes from Flabesymbios commensalis, assembly GCA_964017125.1. NCBI lineage: Eukaryota > Metazoa > Annelida > Polychaeta > Terebellida > Flabelligeridae > Flabesymbios > Flabesymbios commensalis. Next base: position 15,597 of record CAXHKU010000662.1, read on the forward strand.
CCCCTTATCGGGCGAGCGAAGGAAAACGCTCTTAATAACCCACCATGCCCTATCACCCCCACCCTCACATCATCATCTGTACATCATTCATTTCATCAATTGTACTACAACGTTTTTATTGTATTACAATGTCACTTAAAAGACCTTTTGTGCCGAAAAGTGACGTAAAGCGAAGATTTACTACTACTACTACTATGACGAACCAGTATAATATGTAGAATAATTATATCATAACAAATCAAACAAATTACCATGATACAAGATCAATAAATAATTGAACCCCACACTCGATTCACTCATCCTTTATAATAATGTTTGTCATACGTAGGTCAATAAAGGTGAGTAAAAACGCAATAATGTTTGTGATCTAATAACATAACATACTGTGTCATACATTTCATCCGCTCCAGCACTTGTTCCAACCATCTCATCCAAAACTCGTACTGAACAGCAGACTGATTGTTAATCTGATATCTGAATAATTGATCGGGTGTTTTGTCCAAAAATCATCATATTTTTACATAATAATTATCAAGTGATTTTGTGTTTAACCAAGATGTCCAGGATATTTGTCTTGCACTGAAAGGGTATATTGCTATCGCAGCAAACAATAGACGTTTGCCCAACTTTGTTTTGATGTTGGACCAACGGTTAAACGTCCCATGTTTGCTGGGATACTACGAGACATTTTAAGTCCTAGAAGACCAGATATAGCTTCACCAGCCATGGTTGATCAGACAATACACAACTCATCCATACAGCTCACGTTTAAGCCTTGTTTTTTCAGCTAATATTCGGGCAGCGAGGCAATTTTGTCAGAATGAATACATAGTCCCCACGACATCCATATATAAGTGTTTTCTCTGATGGTGTGGGGAAAGAGACTTACTGCATGGTATATGGTAATAGTTCCCAGGCTTTAAGCCATTGGAGGAAATGTCCATGAATATTTTTTATTCCGATTTAGTTGCAGCTTTAGTTTTTTCATTTGAAAATAGTGTAATTTTTCTTTTAGTAGAATTTTACGTCGTGTTTCCCGCATATGTGCTATTCAATGTGCTAAAAATGTGTACCGCGCATCGAACATTAACATTTCAAGTTATTTCATTGAAGTTCACATAATGTGTACCGTTTATCGAACATTAACATTTGGAGTTATTTTAATAAATTTCACATAAGTAATCATGATAAACTGTATCCATTCTAAATGATTTTTTTGAGTCATTAACATGCTAAATGTTGTAATTATGTGACATTGTCGAATGTCACAAAAACTATAAGGGCTTAGCGTTATAAATGAAAAGTAAACGAATGGGCTTTTAGGCCACTTTTGTGCACATATAGGCTAAGCCGGGCCAAGGAGACCCTCCTGAGGAAGCTTGGGTTTTTATGTTAATCCACTTAACGAAAACACGACTATAATCCTGTTTATTAGCCTATCGAATCACTGTTATCGAGAATGAAATGAGTGTTTGAACATCAAAATATGCAAATGTTTGGTCTAACATTAAACACATTTTCAAGTGGGTATTAATATATCCCTTACAACGCGGGATTGTCCGAGTCTGACGTCTGATGTTGATACCCGTACTGTTAGAGTAAAAATTGTCATAATGGCCGTAGCCCCATAACATAGGTATTCAAATGAATCAGAAAGAGCTAACTGAGCCATGTATGTGAGTTCAAATTGAAAAACACCCTTTGGTCTTCAGCGTTTATACAAAAATAATTCCGCGTTGTAAGGAGTAAATACGATAACTTTCCGTGTGAAGGGTTACTTCTGTTTACCCCTGATTTTTATCTTACCAGTCAGTATTCTAATCAGCGAGCAAACCAGACTAATCTCAGGTCTCTCTGATTAAAAAATGTATTTACGCGAAGAAAGCATACAGATAAAAGCGTTATAAATGCAGATTAATAATGTACTAATCAATTTTGGCTATTCATAAGCCATGATACTCAGTTTTTATTACCCTGGAAGTCTTTTGGGGATGAATCTTTTGTGTTACGGGTGCTGAGTTTGTATTATATGCACTTAAGTTGTTTCTCTTAGACAGGAGAAGTGAAAATTCCACTACGTGTATACAGATTATTGTTACTCATTGATCCTGTTAATAAATGTATGTTTTCATGCTGTGAAGGAGTTTGCCTGGAAGTGATTGTTTTTTTAGGATCCATGGCAAAAATAGGAAAAAAAGTAAGGAATTTTCAAGATAATAAATAAGCATCATGTAAGATGAGAATTGCTCCAGAAACCCCTATATTTAGAGGGAATAAAAAACACGCTTTATTGGGTTACAAAACTCATACTATTAAAGTTGAAAACTGTTAAGTGAAAGAAATTTTGCAACGTAAAAGTGACACGAGTACTTCCCAGTAAACACGAGACATTGAACGACGTCGGCCCAACATTGACCCAACATTGGTTCAACAGAGTATATTGTCCCAGAAAAATTATATAGCAATTTAGCAGCCGTTCGTGCGCTAAACTAATATTCTCCATGGGAAAAATTGCTACATCAACATATTATTGTGTAGCATTTGCCAAAAATTGTGTAGCAAGCTGCTCCGCTACTATACACCAGATAAATAAATTATTCCCTGGTTCAATGTCTCGTGGTGTTTGCTGGGTTACGGTGAATTGAGTGATCCCCTCGGATCTCATGTGTTCCGCTGCTTGTGGTTCACAGGTGAGGTCCCTTACTGCGTCAGACTGCGCCAGACTGAGGCGTGACGAGAATTACCACAATATCCATGTACATCAACAATCTGTATTTGGGTAGCACTTTATTATAACACTGTATTATATTTTGTTGAATAGAATTTCGTTAGTCTTGTTATTACCATTTTTGTATTCCATGTTTACAATTTGAGAAGATAATTCTTGATTATGATCAAGATAATAATGTATAGTTTCATAATGACACATACTTTTTTCGGTTTCAATACGATATATATCCAGTTTTCCTTTTGTTTCAGCATAAAATATAATTTAGGGGCAATTTATTTTTAACTTAAAGGGGTCTCCGCTTTTTCATATGTAGGCCTAGTAATATTTTACAATTCTGGTTCAGGTTTAAAAAGACCCTTTTGACTCTTCACCAGCGATTTGTTTTTAGCTCCGTACACTGCTGACATAGAAATGTATCGGGATTTTCGCTCAAGTCAACACGGAAGTAAACAGACTCGATTTGTGATGCAAGCACATTGAACGTGCATTTGTAATGTACGTCACATGTTTGTAATAATGTGACATGCGCTTATGTTGGCATTGTTTAAATAAGCGAAAAAAATGACTTGATATAAGAATTATATTGAATAGTTTTTTGCATTTTTTTCAACAACTACTGACAAATGTAAAGTCTAAGGGCGCACAATAATTGCCGGATGTGCGCATAGCTGGGAGTGACAATGTTCATGTCTGGAGCCACGGTGAAGAGGTGATTAACTGGTCAACACTTATTATAAAAACTATAAAATAATATATTGTTTGTACGAGGCTTTGCATCACATACTTGTATCTTTTCAACATGTTCAATTGGCTTATAAAATGTTGTTTAAACTAATCATTTTGCAAATGCCATGGAGAGTTTGGTTTAGAATACATTTATTATGCAAACTGGACAGCCGTTACCAGCCACTAGCCAGCTCCTAACAAAAAATACATTTACAATTGTCCATTTCACAATAAATCTCAAGAAACAGTTACATCTATATTCAAGCGAAAAAAACATGTAGCCATGGTGGTCCATGAATGATAATGATGACGTCAACATAAGTTTACTTAACAAGCAAGCAGATGTCGCCATTTGGATTCGCAAAGCATTGATGATGTTATGATAAAGAGTAGAGGACTTTATGTTAGCTCGAAACGATGTGTTTGCGAGATATATTTGGGAATCATCGGGCAAACATCAGCATTGCTTATGCAGCCAAATAATATTGTATGTAAAAGCTTTCCTTTATGTGTGATAAAATCCGCTGGTAAGATGGTGGCCAGATTCCGAAGGAGCTCATTTCGCGAAGCGAGCAGAATATGCGGGACATGTCAAGAAATAATGACTAGGATCTTTAGGGCACATTCCACAACTAGGATATTTTATGTCTGGTATTAAGTTGTACGAGAACTGTTGGAATTTAAGCGCACTTAATCCCAGGAGCAGTCTGCAGTGAGGAACAGAGCCTTGACATTTCGCGGTCTTTTTGAGCCGCCGCGGCGACTGTAATGCGTCTTTACTGTGTTTCGCATCGCAGTTTCCGAATTTTACAAATCGAGGGGAGCTCTACATCCTTAGCTGTGAAAAAAGTCGAGGCCGAAGGCTAAAAATGTAGTGCTCTGAGGGTTTTAACTGACATAAAACACATGCGACCATAATCACCCAATAATGAGGATCCCTCATAATCAACAGCTCGGTGGTTTTGGGGACTTGCCTGGATCCCGCGCATGAATCCGTGAGTAGGCTACTGACAGAGCTTGTGAATTCATACACCGCGATGACAGTGTAGACGAGACATTATTACCGTGAATCTCAACATCACTGCCACGCACATTTCCTTAGTAGTTTATTCTACTTGTTTCATCAAATGCAATGTCTAAATTAAAATCACTCCAGATCTAATGATCGGACTTTTAGGATGCATTGTCGTCCATGCTGAAACGACAGGAAACTACTGCAGAGCGAATTTGTGATTTTGGGACTTTTTGCGAGATCTAAAACTCGCTAATTATCGATTTCGATGATAGGTAGTGCTATTATAATAGTAATTTTCGCGAAATTCCTAAATTCGCAAATCAGTCCTCCTCGTGAAAATTAAAACCTCTCGAATATTACCAGATCTGATGTTAAACAAGACGGGTTTCTGTCCCGTATTATAAGGGTAGACACTATATTCCATAAACTTACAACTTACAGGAACACTCTCCACAAAGAGTCACAATCATGCGCAGCGACATCAATGCAAAAAGTTTACTAATTCATTTACATATTTAAATATATTCAGGAAAATCACATTTATTGCGGCTACAACACCTCCCAGGAGATCGAGTGAAGCTAATAAAATGCATAGGTCAATCATCCAATTTTACACCCCAGGGGACAAACCGACATCCAAATATATGCTCATAGAATTAAGCCCTGGAAATCCCAACAAACACAAAACATTTCAATAACTTTTGTAGAACGTCTCCCACGTTGGGCCGGCGTTGAACACATATTTTGTGTTTGCTGGGACGGACACACTTTGTGCTGCCAATAGTAGTGACTATACTGATTTTCTAGTTAACCATGTTAACAGTTGTTTTTTGTTTGACGTTGTATGGGGCGGGGGCCCTAGAGTAGTGATTAGCACCGCTTTCTTTCACGCTGGAGTTCGGGGTTCGTGTACCTTCTCAACGCGGTTTGAAAGAAAAAAAATCTTTCCCATCCACTCGTGAAACTCGTAATAGTATCCAGGGCTTGTATTTTGAATCCTAGCCCAATTTAGCCTGTAAATACACTGATATTACTCATAAAGTGTCATCTCTAGATGACCAGAGTGCCAAACAACGATGTAAATATTATGTATCGCCATTAAATCCCTTATTGCTTTTGCATCCAGCACTTACCATTCATGGTGGTGCATGTTTCTAAATGATACACCAATTATTGTAAGTATTCCAAGTACACTACTATCAATCATAAAGTCTCATCCCTAGATGACCAGTGGCCGGCGATGCTTGTCTTCTAAGATGAAAGTAAATTCAGTCTTACAAAGATGGGCGTGTTTGGAGGACACACAGTAAGAGGTTTCTCCCAGAGTGCCTGTCTCAAGCTCAGCAAAATACCACCCAATTATTCATGGTGTGGGAATGCATCGGTCGGGGGTAACACTTTATATACGAGGATAGGGTACAGTAGATAATTTTCAAAGAGCGCAAATATAGGTGGGCTTAAAATGACCTATGGCCTTGACCCAGTGCATGACATTCATCTTAAAGCACAAAACTAATAGCATCAATGACTTTGTCACGCAGAAAAACCTAGGTATAGAGCCATTATTTACGATATTATAACGACTTGTCTGTGAGATATGATCAATTGCAACATACTGGTGTCAGCCATTTTGAATATGCAAATTAGATCTATTTATAGGCCATAATTTTTTTTTAACTTTTTTTTGTCGCACTACGGACCCAAATAGTCTCTTTAAAAAATCGTTTTCTCCTAGTTTTTGATCAGGTAAAATGCCCACACTAGAAAAGTAGCAACTTCATATGAAACTATGAAAATGACTAATTTTGGCGTTTAGCGGCTGATACACAAATTAGGTCATTCTGAGGCAAAGCTACCATTTTGACACGGCCACCAGACATTTTTGTGACCTACAGAGGCATACCTTTTAAGAAAAATACATTGGCGATTAGTCCCTTGAGATGGTACCGAAAAGTTTTCTGACTCATGGACTAAATTGGATAATTTTACATTTTTGCATTGATAATTTCTACAATTACTCTGACATAGTTTTGTCTGATTCAACTTCATGTTTCAAAAAACCCTGATTTCTTAAATGTGTTATTCATTTCAAGTGGCTATATGCATGAGATTCCACTCTATGACATTGGTAGCAGTCTGTTGTCTTATAGTTCAGTAATTATTATTTCTGTGTTGCTTTTTACATCAAACGTGTGCCCCTGATTCATGTCATCATGTTTCTCAACCTTTATCACAGCATTGTGCCGGTTGTTTTCCACTTTCACGCTTTGTGATAAAGTTTACAGTTTGTTCACGACAAATTTCAAGTGATATGACATATGCCAACCAATATTTTTAAATATTACATCCATCCGCATACAAAATTGAAGTGTAATGGTATGTGAGCTGTACATAATGGTAAAAAATCAATTCAATTTATTTTCTATAAAAATGACTTATACAGCGCGTTCCACATGATGATGAAGTGTGTGTTGTATATCAAAATTTATCCTTCATCCTTCTCTCTCCCATTAAAACACTCCATTACATTATTTGCTTTGACAGACCACTACATTCTAAGCAGGGAATGGAGAGTTATTGTTTATAAAGTACAGACCAATTATCATGATAGGCCTATGGGGCTATAATCAGTCAGGTGTGGCCGAGCTGTTAATATTGAGGGATCCTTATTAAGGTCGGATGTGTTTTAATTCACACAGAGCTCTATATCCCCAGCTGTGGAAAAGGCCACGGCTCCGGCCTTTTCCGCAGCTAGGGATATAGAGCTCCTCGGGCTTTATCCTATACGTAACAAACCGAACAGAGACATCTGTGGCCATACACGTAGAGACGGGTTCCACATATCTCACTTCATCCAGCAAGCACCACACTGACCCAATGCTGGCTCAATGCTGGGCCAGTGTCGCAGATGGAGGGACAACCATAAGCTAGCATTGGATGAGCGCCTTCTGTTTGTCGGGATATTACCTCATCAAATATGGATATTGGGCAATAATTCGAGGTGGATATAGCATTATAATACATATATCGCCCGAGGGACATTGGGTGTATCTCCCTCCATATAAAAAGTGACGTACCCCGCGGGATACTCACATGAATATGTCAATTATAATCCGCTGATTGCTCCTCTGATACTTCACTCCTCCCAGTGAATATCTCACTTGATTCTATGTTGGGACAATCTTGGTCCCACACGCTGGCCCAACATAGATACAGTATATCGTGTTTGGGATGGTTCCTCTCGGCTAAAAATATAGTGAAATGAATCGGTTTTAGACCACTTTTGTGCACATACAGGCTAAATTGGGCCAGTTGAGCCTTCTGAGGTAAGATGAATGATATGACACCACCCTCTGTACACATGATTCGAAATTTTAACCCTGGAGGTCTGAGGCCGAGCACGCTACCTCTCGGTCACGGATAGACTGCGGTGCTAACCACCAGCCTAGGGCTCCCGCTCTCGTCTGGGCTACACTTACATACAGTCAAATGTGTCCACATGGACACGTTGGCCAAATGACGTTTAAAGAAGAAGAAGAAGAAGATACGTTTATTTGGATCAGGAGACAACATAGACAAAAATGCAAAAAAGGCGAAAATGCGGAATGACGTCAGGTGAATAATACATTAAAAATACGTTTTTTCTGGCATTATCAGCATGTTGATGTTGATGTGGGCTTCAGTTAAGGGTGATCATAATGAAAAACTATAGCGCCTGTCTGGTCTAAAATCTATAAATTTACACAAACAAATAACAAGGTTATAACATACAGTACATAATACAGGCCATACCAACAAAAAAAGTAATATTTGTTGTCTCCTAATATAACTAAATAGAATGTAAAATCAGAAAATAATATAGTGTAAAGGAACACTTCTGGCATTATATCCTGAAATCTGTTGCATGCCTGGATGTTTAATATTGTCAGAGTGTAGTTCACCTTGATGTATGCTTGGTATGTGATTTTAAGAGATCACGATCTCGACCACTCGCATTCCTAGCATCCAAGGCAAATGAAATTAAATGAATTGGGTTTAGGCCAACTTTGTGGACATGTAGGCTAAGCTGGGCCAGGACAATCTCCCGAGGATGATGAGATGAATGAGATGACACAGCCCAAAAACACAGGATTCGAAATTCGAGCTCTGACGGTCTGAGGCCAAGCACGCTAACTCTTGGTCACGGAGGTTCCCCACAATATTTAATCAGCATCCAAGGCAGCCGTTTGAGAAAACATGACCGCCCAGCAACACATGATATCGAAGCAACACTGGCTTAATGATGGGCCACCGTCTTCAATGTCTTGTATTTGCAGCTGATGAAAATGTAGGCAGAGATTTGTGAAGCTATTTTTCTACAGGAAATGGTGGGAACTTTTTGTCATTATTCTCCAGTGCACAACAGGCTGATATGGTATGGCGTGGGAGATATCCATTATTGACTAAAATGAAAAATGTGTCTATTGCACCAGGGGGAAGAGCGATACGAGACTCATTCTTTTACAGTTTCGTGTGTTCTGATAATATTTATGACGATACAGCTGACGCACACAGCCTAATCAATATAAAAACCCTGCTGCCATACAAAAATAGATTATACTAGCATGATTAGGAGCCAGTTGAAATATTGTATTTCTGAGCAAAAATACAACATTATCGTGTCCCGTTGTAATCGTTTTATTTACACATTACATAGTCTATTAAACACTAAAGTGCTGAAATATTTTTGTACAAACCATGAAGACCAAATAAATGTCTTAGTTAGCTCCTTCTGATTCATTTGAATACCTATGTTACCTATGTTTTGGGTCTACGGTCCTTATAAATATGTTCCTTCTTACAGTGCGAAGATCGACTTTAGACGTCAGAATCTGACGTCTACAGACGTCAGATTCTGACGTATAAAGTCGATCCCCGTGCTGTAAGGGTTAAATATGTAACCCCCACCCCTATGACGCTATAATGTGCGCCAACAACCAGCTTTACGCTATAATTAATTTGCTCTGAATATTTCAAATCCGCCGAATATAATATTGGCCAGCATTTGGCCGGCACTGGTTTGCTTTCTTGTTTCAGCTCGGGATACATGTATTTATAATGTTTTAATACATACTTCAGCACTTTTGCATGTTTTATAATTCTTCTACTTGTATTTAATTTAAAGGTTTTTACACTTTCCAGAGTGTCTTTTTTGCTATTTTTTATAGTAATACGTAATATATTTTATATAATATGAATATGGAAATGATCTTCTACACTTTAACTTGAATTGAAGTGTATATTAAATTTTATCCTCGATGTCAAACATAGTAAGGGTGCTGGGTGGCGTTTCACTAAGCGATCTTTAAGGCAAAAATGATCTTTAAAACGCCAAATCCTCCTGAAATAAAGATTTATCCTTAATTAAAGATTTGACTGTTTCACAGATGATCATCAAGAGTCTATTCGACCAGGCCTACTTGCCAAATGTCTTACTTTACTCATCTTCATCTATCCAGAGTTCAGAACTCCTGCAGGCCAGACAATCTGACCTGAGTGTGACCTCCATACCACAGTCAGTAAACCCGTGACGTCATAATGAATATTCATGGTGCTCGCATCCCCTCCTTTTCGTACCTGCATCACACACACCTGTTGTAAAGTACTGGTATTCTGACGGTCTGACCTGACTTGGCAGGGTTATGGGAGATGGGGAGTCTCTCGCGCCGGAGATACCTGTGAGTGACCGTTAGGGTCTCTAGTATGGGCTCATAATGGCGGACGAGGGAAACTGCCCAACATTCTCCATTATAACATAAACTTCCTCTCCCCGTCGAATCGACGGTTCCAAGTAAATCACAAAACTCTTCCTCCACTTGTCATGTTTATTCGTTTAGACATCTGGCAACTACAACGTACAACCCCGCGCACGACACGTCCTACTTGACTCAGAGAAAGCGACCTAAGGCACGTCCGCAGTGCGGGAAAAGTACCAAGGCCGCATGGGCTCCGGCCCTGTGCGCCCGGCACCAAAGTATCGAAACGAGGCAGTCGTCCACAGATTCTCGCGTCCGGGAAACCGGGGATAACTGCCACATTAACTAAGCGAAGTAGGGATCCTACATTACCCCCTGGTCAGTGATAACGTAGGACCCAACTGACGTGTAGGAGACTGCTTTGTGCAAGTAGCAGGGGTTGTAATAATATGTAACCTCTTATAACTAAGCATAGTTTAAAAATTATAGCGTGTGTGGTTACAGCGTGGGTGGTTGACGTCGCAGCATTATAAATAAAAATTGCCCCATCCTCTTAACACCAACTGTCCTGTATGTACGTATTTATATGCTGCAAGCTGCGACCAACCGATTCATTTACTTAACATAAATTTCTATTAGTATTTAGCAATTAACTTGCTGAAAAATGTATTTGAATTTTAAATATTTTAGACAATGTTGCCAGGCCTGGCATATTCATTTACAATTTAAAAACATTATTAATACGGTGCATGCGGACGAGGGAAACTGCCCAACATTCTCCATTATAACATAAACTTCCTCTCCCCGTCGAATCGACGGTTCCAAGTAAATCACAAAACTCTTCCTCCACTTGTCATGTTTATTCGTTTAGACATCTGGCAACTACAACGTACAACCCCGCGCACGACACGTCCTACTTGACTCAGAGAAAGCGACCTAAGGCACGTCCGCAGTGCGGGAAAAGTACCAAGGCCGCATGGGCTCCGGCCCTGTGCGCCCGGCACCAAAGTATCGAAACGAGGCAGTCGTCCACAGATTCTCGCGTCCGGGAAACCGGGGATAACTGCCACATTAACTAAGCGAAGTAGGGATCCTACATTACCCCCTGGTCAGTGATAACGTAGGACCCAACTGACGTGTAGGAGACTGCTTTGTGCAAGTAGCAGGGGTTGTAATAATATGTAACCTCTTATAACTAAGCATAGTTTAAAAATTATAGCGTGTGTGGTTACAGCGTGGGTGGTTGACGTCGCAGCATTATAAATAAAAATTGCCCCATCCTCTTAACACCAACTGTCCTGTATGTACGTATTTATATGCTGCAAGCTGCGACCAACCGATTCATTTACTTAACATAAATTTCTATTAGTATTTAGCAATTAACTTGCTGAAAAATGTATTTGAATTTTAAATATTTTAGACAATGTTGCCAGGCCTGGCATATTCATTTACAATTTAAAAACATTATTAATACGGTGCATGCGGACGAGGGAAACTGCCCAACATTCTCCATTATAACATAAACTTCCTCTCCCCGTCGAATCGACGGTTCCAAGTAAATCACAAAACTCTTCCTCCACTTGTCATGTTTATTCGTTTAGACATCTGGCAACTACAACGTACAACCCCGCGCACGACCCGTCCTACTTGACTCAGAGAAAGCGACCTAAGGCACGTCCGCAGTGCGGGAAAAGTACCAAGGCCGCATGGGCTCCGGCCCTGTGCGCCCGGCACCAAAGTATCGAAACGAGGCAGTCGTCCACAGATTCTCGCGTCCGGGAAACCGGGGATAACTGCCACATTAACTAAGCGAAGTAGGGATCCTACATTACCCCCTGGTCAGTGATAACGTAGGACCCAACTGACGTGTAGGAGACTGCTTTGTGCAAGTAGCGGGGGTTGTAATAATATGTAACCTCTTATAACTAAGCATAGTTTAAAAATTATAGCGTGTGTGGTTACAGCGTGGGTGGTTGATGTCGCAGCATTATAAATAAAAATTGCCCCATCCTCTTAACACCAACTGTCCTGTATGTACGTATTTATATGCTGCAAGCTGCGACCAACCGATTCATTTACTTAACCCATTAAAGCCCACTGGCAAGTTTGTTTGCCAGTGACGTTTTTTGTGTGACGTCGCCATAAAAAAAAATATTTAAAAAAACTACATGACTTGAACCCATTGTAAACTCGTTTGTCGTGTTGGTTATGTACATTTTATTCAATTGATAGTTGATACCAACGTTTAACAACGCTTACGTTTGTCAGAAAATAGTAATTCCAGATTGCTACTTTTTGGTCGTGGAAGGGACCAATAGGTAGTTTATTACATATCTCTCAGCATGTAGGTCAATATTCATAAAAAACTGTCAAGTGTGGTGATTTTCGCCATGTAATTGTAATGCTGAAAAAAGATTCATACCTGTGCATAAAAAGACTAATAATTTACATGGCAAAAAAATTTGCCAGTGGGATAATACATGGTATTATAGTCTGTAGTAATAAACCATTCTGTAAAATGATGAAACGAAATACATTATGTTTATTATGTAGCCTGTTTGGTACTAAATCATCGTGCATGCTAATATGTTAAGCACATTCCTCATCCTTTTCCAATAATAATTGTTATCGGCTAAATGACATATACTAGAAAGACATTGCATTTGAAAATGTAGGTACTGGCAAGAAAATTTGCCAGTGGGCACTTATGGTGTCTTTGATGGATATGTGTATGATATATGGTGAATCCTCTCCATGTTTGAATACGCTGCGAGGGATGGTCCAACTACTGTAAAGCAGCTCGGAAAGCGAGGAAGTAAACAATATCATTAAGATATGTATAAAGTGTCCTAGATTTATTAAAAGAAAATGCAAAATCTCCTGGAACCGTATTTCTCTCAATGTTCCCTCACAATCTGATTGCTATCATGCAGAGGGAGTGCAACCTGTATTCTCAGCAAAAGGGAAGATATCGGTATAGATAAGATTGAGGCTCTAACATGTTAGGTGTCATGCTTCTCTCTGGCATCTTCCCTAACAAGTTATCTTACCCACGAGCCCGCAGGGCGATACCTTGGTCTATCAACCTAGCGTCCAACGATTTTAAATAGAGATATACCTTGAATGTCGCGCTTCTCAAGACTGGCCAATCAGACAGCGCTTGACCAACTGTTGACAGCTGCCTGGGAGCAAAGCTTGCTAGTTTCCGTTGGTATGATATATATAGACAAGCTTGAAATCTCACGCTGATGTGTACTTAAACTCCATGATGGCGGTCACTATATGATTACCGGCCGCCATGAGGGAGTTCGGTACACCTCACTGTCTAAAATGTGAGATTCCCAACATGTCTATATAATACATCTAGCAACGGAAACAGGTAACTAAGCATGAGAGCTGAACAAGAGGTCAATTCTTCGTGACCCTTAAATAAATCTGAAACATCCAATGAGGTTTAAATCTCAGACACACACCCAAGATGCCCACATAGACAGATATCGTACTCGATACGGCCAGGCTCCTGTGATAGTAAGCGAGTGGGACTGGCCAAGGGAAGATGCTCTCTGGGTACATAGACTACCATATCGACAGCTTTATTGGTCAGAATCAGCTGATATTCACAATTCTCTGAGGCGGAACAGGTTTGATGATATCGTAAGTGACCTTTAATTTGTTTTGTCAGGTGACAGATATAAAGAGCTTTCGAACAGCTAGATGTGGCTGAGAATATCAGCATTGACGAAACCATAATACCGGGATTATTTTGGTAAACATGGCACAAAGCAGCTCATCTGTGAGAAGCCAATATAAGGCTCAGTTTCAATTCGTGGTCTCTATGATATACATGTATCCTGTAAAACTGCATTGCGGGTCTAGAAACATCTAGCAAATCTTCCCCTGGTCTCAGTATTAAATCAAATACATTTATATATGATACGCCTCGTGGAAGTAATTAGCAGTGCTGGTCACATTAAACACATTTCATTGACCCCTCTAAAGCCCACTGGCAAAAAATTTTGCCAGTTCCAGAAACCACTTTAACAATTTTTTTTTTTTTTTAATTGAAAATTGTACGTATTAATGGCCTAATCGTAGCAATGTGCTACATTTTCGGCTCGGAGGCTCTGTTTAAAAAAGTTGGGCTTTAATGGGTTAACATAAATTTCTATTAGTATTTAGCAATTAACTTGCTGAAAAATGTATTTGAATTTTAAATATTTTAGACAATGTTGCCAGGCCTGGCATATTCATTTACAATTTAAAAACATTATTAATACGGTGCATGCGGTTGGGCCCGCCATAGATGTCGTTAGGTGCCACTATGGCGTGAACCATCTGCACGAACCGGGCAGGAGTCTGGATTATTCGTCCGACTCTAGTTTTTCGCACTGTTGTGTCGGTTGAAATTTTGTCGCGATTAGCGATATTCGAACGATTGCTTTTATTCGAGTTGATTACGGCGTCAGCAGCACCCGGTGTTTTACCCTGTAGTTGTAAAGGTATGTGGGAATACGTTCGTAAACCACCGCCGTTCCCGTTAGCGCTGGATACGGCGGGGGCTCGCGAATGCGGCGCTATATAAGTATTGTCTCTGTTAGACAATTTGACTTTAGCATCTAGTTGCTGTGGGACCGTGGCCAATTTGTTACTGCTTCTGACTGCCGTCGACTTTTTCGTTTTAACACTCGTCCCGTTGGACGTCGGAGTGTCCGCACTACCAGGTCTAGGTGGACCCTGTGGATTCCTACTAGAGATCCTGGTAGTCTTCGAGCTCTGTGGTTTGTTTGGCGTATTACGCTGTTTGTTCGTACCTGTCGTAGGCTCGCACTCGAGATGTGCGGGTTTAACGCGATCTAAAGAGACCGTCTCAACCTTGCCTTTCACCAGGATTTTCATGACTCTGCCACTCCTCGCGACGACCTTATATGGTCCGTCGTA
This sequence comes from Flabesymbios commensalis, assembly GCA_964017125.1. Lineage (NCBI taxonomy): Eukaryota > Metazoa > Annelida > Polychaeta > Terebellida > Flabelligeridae > Flabesymbios > Flabesymbios commensalis. Next base: position 30,742 of record CAXHKU010000662.1, read on the forward strand.
AGGGGCGGTCAGAGGCGGCGCAATTGCGATTCGGCGCAAGAATACATGTGTGCATGTAGCTATTTCCTTGAATTGGAAAATGTTATGTTGTTGTGTGTCACGTGGCGGACATAGAGGGAGACGCGACATGGCCACGCGTAGCTTGTCTGAATAGTTCTCCAAATCAGTGTTAGCGTTGACGGTGTACTGTTTCGTAAACTCTCCTGGGAGTCTAAGGGTTGTCCCGTATATCATCTCGGCAGCCGACCTGCCTAATCTCTCTTTAACTGCGGAACGAACTCCTAAAAGTACAGCGGGTAACGTAATAGTCCACGGGTTCGGTGACTCGTGCGCCATAATGGCGGCTTTCAATTGACGGTGGAAACGTTCGACCATGCCGTTCGACTGGGGGTGATAACTCGTGGTACGATTCCGTATAATTCCGAATTGATTACATAAATTATCCCACAATTCGGACTCGAATTGAGCGCCCCTATCAGTGGTGATAGTGGCTGGAGTACCATAACGTGCTATCCACCCGCTGAAGAAAGCATCGGCGACCGTTTCAGCCCGAATATCTACAATAGGCATGGCTTCCGGCCAACGTGTAAAACGATCGACGCAAGTCAGTAGATATCTAAAGCCATTAGCATAGGGTAAAGGTCCGACTATAGCGATGTGGACATGATCAAATCGCGCGGTAGGTTCAGTGAACTTTCCGTAAACTGGGGTGTTGTGACGTGAAAGGTAAGGTACGGCCGGTTGTGTCCCGTGGACACATCACACCAGATCAATTGATTATCGAACGATTTGAGTAGTTTGAAATTCATAGTGGATGTAGTCAAGTGTCTATTCCGTGAATTCCGCGTCTTTAGCTTGGTCGAGACTTAACTCCTTATAGTCTATCACTGGTCCATCATTTATCGCGGACACTGATGGTCCTGACAGCGCATCAGCGACGAAATTTGTCTCGCCTTTTACATATCTAATATCGGTGGTGAATTCGGCGATGAAAGCTAAATGTCGTGTTTGTCGTAGGGACGCGCGTTCAGTCACAGATGACATTACAAATGTCAACCGTTTATGATCAGTATTACCAAAGAAATTTCGTCCTTCTAAATTGTGTCTAAAGTGTTTAATTGTGGCGTATACTGCCAAAAGCTCACGATCAAACGCGCTGTAACGTGTCTCTGCTGGGTTCAGCTTCTTGCTGAAAAACGAAAGTGGCTGCCACATACCATTTAAAAACAGCTGCAACACGCCACCGACGGCGACATCACTAGCGTCGCACGTGATGTTTATCTGAGCCGTAGAATCTGGGTGTACCAGAAGAGTAGCGTTTGCCAATATTTGTTTTGACTCAGAAAATGCTGACTCTGCATTTTTATCCCACTTCAAATCGAAATTTGACTTCGGTGACAGTCATGCATGTCCTTCGTTGGCAGCTGTCAGTAAATTATTGAGTGGTGTCAACTTCGCAGCGCAATGCGGTATGAAACGATGGTAATAATTTACCATTCCCAAATATCTGCGCAGTGCTCGTTGCTTTTCGGGCCTAACGAAATTTACAATCGCATCAACGGCGCTGGGTAACGGCGAAATTCCTTCGGCACAAACGTGATGGCCTAGAAAACTTAATTCAGTTGTACCGAACTGACACTTTTCAGGACCAATTATAATTCCGTATTCGACTAGTCAGGCAAAAAGAATTCGTAGATGTTTCTTATGCGTTTGATGATCTGGGCTGGTTACCAGCAGGTCATCCAAATATACAAAAACAAAATCAAGTCCGCGTGTAGCGTGGTTTATAAAACGCTGAAACGTTTGACCGGAATTTTGTGGACCAAACGGTGTTCTAGTGAAATTAAATAAGCCAAAAGGTGTAGTAACGGCAGTCTTATGTACATCAGACGGTTCCACCGGAATTTAGTAATAAGCTCTGACCAAATCGATCTTTGAAAAAATCTTCCAGCCGGCTAAACGCTGCGTGAAATCTTGTATATGTGGAATCGGATAACGGTCGGGTACAGTCTGTGTGTTTAAACTTCGGTAGTCCCCACATGGTCTCCAATCGCCATTTTTCTTTGGCACCATGTGAAGCGCAGAGGACCACTCGCTGTCGCTAGGTTCAATGACTCCTAATTTTATCATCTCATCGAACTGGCGTTTTGCGGTAACAAGCTTATCGGGTGCTAATCGTCATGGGCGCGCAAACACTGGGTGTCCTTTGGTTACTATTTTATGTGTTATACCGTGTTTAACGGTCTCACCCTTTGTCGTAGGGCGAGTCAGTTCCGGGAACTGGCTGAGGAGTTTGGTATACTCGTTCTGAACAGTGTCTACTCTGTTCAACGACAGTGGTTTAATCGATGACAGTGAAGCGGCAATAGCTAGACCTGCTCTCATGTCCCGGAGACATCGGCTTCTCAAGTCTACGAGCAAATTATAGTGGATTAAAAAATCAGCCCCGATTATGGGTTGCTGCACATCTGCTACTATAAACGTCCACGGATATTCGCGCTTTAAGCCGACATCGACGACGCGTTTACAGTTGCCGTAAGTATTTATAGTAGTTATTTGCTGCCACCAGGGGGAGACTGTCAGCGTCCGAAATCCCGTTAGCGCAAGACTTCGGCAAAACACTGACAGCTGCGCCTGTGCCAATCAAGTATTTACATTTATGTCCTTTATCTGCGACATAAAATAATTTAGAGTGTGATAACGCAATATTTGCTACTTCGCGCTGACCTAATGTGCTATAATACGAACAGGGTTCACTGCACAAGCGTGCCTTTTCACCGAAATTCTGGTGGTAGTAGCAAACCTGTGCAGTGGCTATGTCGGGCGATTGTGCGACATTATTTTGCGGCATTTGCGGCGGCGGTGCGTGAGGACGAATATTTTGCTGTACATTCTGCGGCGGAACGAAAGGTCGAGCATTTTGCTGTTCATTTCTATAATTACTAGGTTGGTTATGAACAAAACCTGAAGCCGGTACATTGGGAACAAATGTAGGCGCAGGAGTATAATTGTTGCTTACACCTCCACGTCCTTTATTTCTTTTCCTCTCTGATGTAGTCACGGTTTCTAATTTTTTAATTCGCCTGGACAAATCCTCAAGCAAACCAACTAGCTTAGTGGTTTCCTCTACCTTTATTTCCGCAACCCCCGGCTTACTCTCTTCGACGTCTTCTTCAGCTGCCAGTGCCTGGTCGGCCAACACGGCCAAACTTTCTAGGGTGGCACTGTCTGGTTGAGTTGCCAAATGAGCTCTGATTGAAGCGGGCATCTGCCGGATGAACGCTTGGCGTATGACTGCCTTCCCCACCACGGCTTTCGTGCCAAAACCTGCTGTCTTTTGTAGACGCCGTAGGAAACGTGAGGGAATGTCTGTACCCATCCTTTCACTTTATTAACCTTTTCGGGTGTAGTCGAACCGCGTCGCTCTATCAAAATCACTTTCAGGCTTTTGTATTTATGAGATCTGAAAGGCTGAAGTAGCACGTCCCTCACATCTGATGCGACCTCGCCCGAAAGTGCTGCGCAGGTTAAGCTATATCTCTCGTCATTATCGTTGATCTGGTGAAGAGCAAACTGAGTCTCTATCTGGTTGAACCAGAGTTCAACGTCCGTAGCATAGAACGTAGCGATTTTGAACTTGGGTAAGTTCGTTGAACGTCTCTGAGGCTGCCTTCTTAGTGGTGAAGGGCTCTTTGAGGAATCGCTCCTAGAATGAGGACTCGTTCGTCTAGCTCGGGCAATTCGAGCGAAATCTGCTTTAAGGCGTTGATACTCTTCGTCTGCCTCTCGGAATCGAACCTCATTGTACTCACTGTCCTGATAATAGTTATCCTCGCGTCGAGCACCCGCACCTACTAGGGGCGTAGACATGAAGCCTTCACTATCGCGTTGCGTCGACATTATGAAATGTTGTTTTGAAATTATTTAACTATTGAAGCATTTGAGATAGCTGGCCTATTGGCTCTGTGTCTATCTCAAACGTGTTTAAAATGGTATGTCGTATTAACACATACCAACTATTTTTTGACGTGCCATGCGTGGATTTGTTGTACGTTGCCGTCTAGACCAGATGAAAAAATGTCTGTAATATGTTGAATCTTAGAAATGTAGACTGTAGAAAATGTTCATGCTATGTCGCATGTTGTGAGAAACAGGGGTTGCAGATATAGTTGAAAATGCGTCGCTGAGGTTGCGCCTCATTTCTTTGCACAAGTTCACACACGTATATATTTATTTTAGTGAAAACTGTGGGTCTATATTTGACATAAAATGTTTTCACTTATTCACACACATACATAATGGTATAGTGAAAACTGTAGGTCGAAATTGTACATAAAAATGCCAGATACAATTATGACATGCTATGCTAAGCTAAGATAATAGTATATTGTAAATCGACCTGGGTGAAAAAATTTTTTTTTTCAAACAAGTCGAAAAACACATGCAAATAATGGCAATGTTTCGCGATAGCGCAACTGTCAAATCGAATATTTCTGTATTTATAAAAATTTAATCGTCAGAAATAAACTATCATGAGAAAATTTCGTTCTCAAACTGATAGACTAAATGTGACTGCGAATAAAAACAGCTACATTTATTTTAGAAAAATATTTAAAACATGACTGACAGTAGTCTATGCGGATTGATGATATAGTATATCATTTCGCTGAAAAATGATTAATGTGATGATCATTCCACTTTTTTTTTATTATGGCACGTTTATCACCGAGTCATTCTTATTAACGTCCGAATCAATCACTCGCTTCGATTCATTGACTGATGTATAAATCGGCTGTCGTCGTAGCGGTTGTGTCCATTTCGTCTGTGGTGGGTGTGTGTATGGTGTATTATCGGTACTGCTAACATGTGCGGCAGACAGCATGTGGCTGCATGTCTGTGTCAGCATGCGTGGAACGGTGTGTACATAGAAAAATGAACACCAGCCGCGTCTCGCCTCACATTAGCATATTCATTACCTACTCCGTGCCCAAATAAGGTGCTAAAAGTAGGCTACAGCAACTACAAGCACCAGGGAGCGTTTCAACGTGAAAAAAAAAATCTCGCACAAGTAGTGCTATGATTTCGTTCCCGAAACAACTTATTTATATTTCCTCTCTTTCAACCGTTTTGAAAAAGAAAATTTATAAATAATCAAAAAAATTTATTTAAAACTAGTCTGTGTATAGTTTTGAACACGTGAGTAATCAGCTCCACCAAATCAAAATGGCGGCCTAATTTATGCTAATGTGATCTGGCGACACAGGTCCACTATCCAAATGCATGCAGGTTATGGCGGGACACGGCGGGCGATCAGCTAATCAAGGGGAACCAGCGTCCAAAATGGCGCTCACCTACCAAATACATTTACAATAATCAGCATTCTCTGAAATAACATATTATAATAGTAATAAAATATTGACCTACGGTCCTGGGAATATTTTTAACAGACCAAATAGGACCATTTATTGACATTCATTTAGGGAAACAATTTTATTTGGCCCTAATCCTATTAAAGGTTACCCGAGTCGAAGCGATATTTATAATTTTTGTCGATTTTACTGAAAAATCGAAAAAATGACGAGGCTTCGTCTATGGACTTTAAAATCGAGTCACCCAATTATGGCAATCAACGATAAAAATGAATTTCCGAAAACACCCACTTCCTATTCGCCTACAGTGGCATTAATAGGATGAAAGCATTTAAAAAACTCTTACTATGAAAAAATGATAGACTAAGTCTATGAGAAAAAATTTCAGGATTCTTCTAGAGAAACCGACATGGTCGCCATCTCGAAAAAGCGCCAAACACGTGGAATTTCGTCCAAAAATAAGAAAATTACGCCGTTTTCGACGTAAAAAAACGTGCTTCTCCTCTGATAACTCTTTCTGACTAATTTAAACTGGCATATTAAGAATGCTAAAATGCTATTAATTTTTTTCAAAAAATCCCTTAAAATTTAAATAAAACTATCCTTGAAAACAGCAGTTTTCAATTGGCGTCTTGGTGAAAACACTGTTGCGTTGACTATCAGTCGTCAGATCACCAGTATGGGATGATGGGGAGTCTCTCGCGCCGGAGATACCTGTGAGTGACCGTTAGGGTCTCTAGTATGGGCTCGTAATGGGGGACGAGGGAAACTGCCCAACATCCTCCATTATAACATAAACTTCCTCTCCCCGTCGAATCGACGGTTCCAAGTAAATCACAAAACTCTTCCTCCACTTGTCATGTTTATTCGTTTAGACATTTGGCAACTACATCGTACAACCCCGCGCACGACACGTCCTACTTGACTCAGAGTCGCTGAGCGTAAATCTGAAGTGCGGGAAAAGTACCAAGGCCGCATGGGCTCCAGCCCTGTGCGCCCGGCACCAAAGTACCGAAACGAGGCAGTCGTCCACAGATTCTCGCGTCCGGGAAACCGGGGACAACTGCCACATTAACTAAACGAAGTAGGGATCCTACAGGGTGACTTTACTTGGAACCGGCATTCCAGAACAGTTAGATCTATAGGCCTACCATGAATGATTATACAGCGATCCTAATATAAAAAAATTAATGAACAGTCTGTGCCAGTGACAGTGGTTAGGCCTACCAATGCAGATGCCAGACCATTTGACATGTAGGCCTAGTCTAAAGGCAGCAATTCTGGACTTCAATTCAAACCAAATAGGCCTAGTTTTATAAAGGGACGTCATAAGTTACATTGGCACATATCTCGTCAATTTAAAAAAAAAAATGGTCCCTATCAAATAGGATTCTAATTGTAAAGCCTAACGTTACAGACATGACAGAACTACAGAATTTATAAAATTAAGGAATGTATGCTAATGTCAGGGGGGGGGGGGCTGGAACAGCCAGATATGACGTCACTGACATGTGTGAGCTAACACATGTTGGGGGGCCGACATGTGTTGTAGAATATAGTATGACTTCTAAAGAGACACCCATGTTATAATATATACAATATAAGCCTAGGTAAATAACATTATAGGGGTGGCACAATATAAACTTAAGCTAATATAACCTGGGCTTATAATTAAATCTATAATTTTACCAGGTAGGCGTCAATATCTTCATGTTTACCAATAGGCCTATCCCCTATGCTCTTGTCCTGTCCACGGTATGACGCACGGTCTAACGAGATAGATATAAATTTACTGTTATTCAACTTTATCTGAATATAATTGGGCCTAGGGTGTCGACATCACGTTATTTATTATTATATTTTCTATATCCTTAATATTATTATCTAAAAACTTGACTGACTTAATTATTTTTATAAACAAAGAACCTAGGCCCACCGGTAGTGGTTCATTATTCTATAGTAGACTACATGTGCTCCGGTGAATGTTTACAAAACAATGATGTCATCCCGCTGCCGGCAGATCGGTTAAAAGCAACGGATGTTGTGGTGTATCGTGCGATATGCTGATCGTGCATAAATTATTTAGCACTTGGCGATAACGATTAAGACATAAAGTAAAGATCGCGTTAGTGAAACGGTCAGACAGAAAGATCTTTAGAACACTGGATGATCTTTAGTCTAAGGATATTCTTGCCTATAGATCAGTGAATGTCAGTGAAATGGCCCCTAGGGTCACCTGTATTTGACACCCTAATGTACACAATTTTTACTTTCAATTTCATAGTTGTACAATTCTACTGTATATATTTTTGTATATGAAGCCTAATAAATACATAAATAGTTATACGAAACAATATCGTTATTTTGCTATATGTTCTGCTCCGGACTGGGTGCTGCAGGAGCTGAACAGAGAAATATTGCGTCATTTTAAACACAGATGATAACGGCTGTGTGAGTGTGAAGAGGGTTGATCGGTTTATGTCCAGTTAACCACAAAACATGCAATTCAATTATTTAACCCTCTAAGCCATCACGATGCAATAAAGCATCATTCCACATACCTGCAAACATACTTCATTTTGTTAAAACTAAGGGGTTTTAGAATGAAAATTTCACACAGTTTTTAAACTACTGTATGCCAAACAGAGCATGTTCACGCAGTCGAGAAATATTCAATTAATTGAAGTTGTGGTTCGAGATAATCAGACACAATTAGACTACAAGCGATATGAGATTTTAATTGAATAGATCAGTATTGTAAGTGTTAACTATGTACAGTCTGTACACAGACCTCATAAAAAATTAGCAATACAGAGTCAATATTTTGGTTATTTACAGAAAATAACCGGAAAATATTTGAATGAATAGATGAGTATCCTATCCCAAAATTGAAATAGCATTGACGTGCATAACAGTCTTTCTGTTGCATCATAAAGTAGACAGAGGTTCTTCAATAAATGTGGGCCTCTATGCATTACTACCATTCGGAACTTTCTTGTATAAATATATTCCAGCATTTCACTTTAACCTCTGTATGATAGGTCTTCTGGATCGTTATATCTTAAGAATCATATTTTTAATGATTAATGCTAATATGTATGCTGGACATATAAAACATAACTTCTTTTATATTCTTAGGTATGACAAAGAATATCACATCGCTAAGCATAAAGCTCACAATAAGGTGAACATATTCATGCATGTTTTTGTGTGTGGATATTCCCAGGTACACGTTGTATGTATATGTATAATTGTGTACACGGTCTTCAGATATGTTCAAAACGTATTGCATAACGGTAAATAATAAACGTCAGTTGGGATTGTCCACGTCTTAAATGATGAAAATGTGACAATATAAATACAAAAAAAATAGCATTGGTGACAGTGACAATTTCATCTTAAACACGATTCAAAAAAACGTTTAGCGTTATTCAATTTCCGATAGATCGGCTTGATATTGTTGGCCAGCAGTTTGTGTGCGCTGAGAAACGCTGGACTTCTTATATCGTTTACTGTTGCAAATGAAATAAAATGAAATGAAATGAATGGGCTTTAATGCCACCTATGTGCACATATAGGGTAAATTGGGCCAGGAGAACCTCCTGAGGATGGTGAGATGAATGAGATGACACTGCCCTCCAGACACAGGATTCAAGATTCGAGCGCTGGCGCTCTGAGCACGCTACCTCTCAGTCACGGAGGCTCCGCACAATATTCAATATTTGCGAATGAGCGGAGAAGAAACATTTTGTTTCTTTGAAACTTCAAGTCCTGAATGGGGTTTAAAACCGCGATTTCCAACTTTCTGAGCAGGCAGATTTAACCACTGCCCTTAGTTTAGTGTTGCATAAACCTGATAAACCCCTCGTTTTATAGTTTTATCTCAGTCAGGCTGACCTGATTATCTCATCATGATGTAAAACCGCATCGTATACAAACAATAACGCCATTCTGGACATGACCGGATCATGTCTACCTGATTAAACAATAACGGTGCTGTTTAGAATTCATCACAGGTGAACATGGGTGGCGGCCTGAGAGGAAATATCGATGCTGACAGGCCAGACAGTGTGTCACAAACTGTCAACTGCTCTGTTGCTCCATCCTGAATATTCAATATCCTTCGAAAAAATAACAGTGACCGCTGCGAGAGCGTATTCGAGGGCGTATTCAGCACAAGTAGGCCTACCTACGTTGTCGCAATGTTGATTTAATGTTGGTCTAATGTCTACGACGGTGGACCAACAATAAACCGACATTGTCTCAACTTTTCGCGCCTGCTGGGGTGTGTCATTTGTCCATTTCTAAGCTTCGTTTGAACTTCAGGAATGTCTCAGGGAGAAATGATGAAATGATTTTAGTCATCTGTCAAATGTACTGGCACGTCTACTACTGCGTGCACACCGCAGCTGCTCATTCATTTCTTGTCAATCTTCTTGTGTTTTATTCTGTTGTTGTTACAGCCTATAGGCCAATATTTATGCTAGAGTTATATGTTACTCATATATCACTAAATATATCATCGCCTATATATTCTGTCCTCTTCTCATACGACAAAACTGTTCTGTTGCCTTTAAAACATTACACATATGCTTAGTTTCTGTAAGTTATTGCTATTTCTAATCTCAGTGAAGTTACGCTATCAAATTATAGTTTAACAATATGAGTTTTGTACAATTATGAGGTTATAGTCGACTTCACTATAAGCTGTGTGTGAAAAGGGATTTTACTTCCAGATGCTCTCACAATAATAATTTGTATATTTAAATAATATTTATTATTACTCAAACTACTTGTGAATCGCTACTACATTTAACATGTTTAATTATTTGTTGAGGAAGAAGAATATTTAACATTACTGAGAAATGAAATGGTCGTTATTTCTCGCCCATATACATATATTATAGGGCCTACTATAACCGTAACATAGACGTTAGACGTTACATAGCAGATGTGAGTGCAATGTGCACCTTTATCGACCACTCCACTGAAATAATTATTATTTGATAATGTATCTAAGAGGCTTTTAACTTCGCCTCATTAACATAGCATTATGAAGAACACATCCGTTAATAGATGACACTGTTGTCTAATTTGGTGTTTTTTATATATAAAAAAAAGATGTTTATCAGTGTTTTTGTACATCATCAATTTCAGGCTTCTGTAATTTGCGAGTGATAAAATCAATTGTTCAGAAAGAAAACACTTTATGCGCGATTATCACTCTACCTCTCCACACGTTTGTTCAGTTCATCCAACTAATAACGAACTAACTTAGCTAAATCAAAGTTGAATGAACAACACCATAAGCGTTTAGTTTAGTGCATTTACAATAAAGCCCTCTGGATCAACTGGAGCCGTTTTGACGAATGTTTACGGATATTACATGTAGTATACTGCCGTAGTGTCTCGTTACCTTACAAACAGATACTGCCTGTTGGTTTTGCATGGTGGTATAGAGAGTTGAGTGTCTACAGAGAAATAAAGAAGAAATCCGTTTGTACACTTTAAACACACAACCAATCAAAGTAAACATGCCATCTTTCTATGTCTATGAAACATGTCTAGGTTTGAGTAATCAAATATAACTATTTTTCCACACGATACAGTGTTGTTGTATGGGGTCTAAATTAACCGTCTTCACGAGTTTTTTTTATTTATTTATGATAGATTTTGAAAAGCAAAAAAACCTACAAATTTTTTATTGCATTGGCTTTTTGAGTTTGCATTTAGATTAGCATTTCATTTTAAAGATAATTATCCCATAACAGCGTAATGTATCAAATGTAGGATTTAATAAAATATACAAGACAAGACATAATTAAATCGACTGAGGTGAGCAAAGCATTGCTAGTATAGTAACAAAATTTAGCTCTCAAAGTAAATCAAGCCAACGTCAAGTAAGGCATGGTGGCAATACATGGCAAAACAAAAAGAATCGATGCCGAGTGATACAAGACGAAATAAAGGAGGATGGATGATGTGAGGTCAGACAATATAATATTACAAAATAACGCAATATCATGTCATGTACTACAATACAATAGTCAGATAATGCGATTTAAAACGATGCAATAAAATCCAATGAAATGCAATATGCAATGCAATGCAATGCAATACAATGCAATACCATGTAACGCAATGCAATGCAATTCAAGTACAATGGATACCGTGCAGATTAGTACAGTACAATACAGTGTAGTGCAATATAAACCATTGTAGCCTAGTGCAATGGCGTTCAGTGCAGCGCGTTGCAGTGCGATAGAGTAGAGTAAAGTAGAGTAGAGTAGAGTAGAGTAGAGTAGAGTGGAGTAGAGTAGAGTAGAGCAGAGCAGAGCAGAGCAGAGCAGAGCAGAGCAGAGCAGAGCAGAGCAGAGCAGAGCAGAGCAGAGCAGAGTAGAGTAGAGTAGAGTAGAGCAGAGCAGAGCAGAGCAGAGCAGAGCAGAGCAGAGCAGAGCAGAGCAGAGCAGAGTACAGTGCAGTGCAGTGCAGTGCAGTGCAGTGCAGTGCAGTGCAGTGCAGTGCAGTGCAGTGCAGTGCAGTGCAGTGCAGTGCAGTGCAGTGCAGTGCAGTGCAGTGCAGTGCAGTGCAGTGCAGTGCAGTGCAGTACAGTACAGTACAGTACAGTACAGTACAGTACAGTACAGTACAGTACAGTACAGTACAGTACAGTACAGTACAGTACAGTACAGTACAGTACAGTACAGTACAGTACAATATATTAATATATTAATGCCATCAAGTTCAAATCAATACAATTAAGTGCAATATGATACTATATATAATACAAAGCAGTGCAATACAATGCTCATCAAAAAGTCGTTACTTGTCTTTACTAGGCCATCTGTGGTTGAAGAATCCTGATGATCAATTGCCTCTGGGGCTTGTGATCATAGATGATGATCATGTTTTATTCTCTGCGCAACCTTTAGGGATCGGTAGAGCATTAATTAGACATGTCGGCATGATATCACATAGTTCCCATTCTACCGTGAATAGCCACAAGGCAGTATCTGCTGACTATCTTAGTAAGCAGATACTGCCTTTTGACTTTGCAGAGAGGTATTCTACAGATAGACATTTTTATAAGGATCAGGCCGGCCTGGGAAATCAACATAGATCCCTACACTCTGGCCATTAACTTCAATGGCTGTGTATTGGTCTCTAAAGCCAAAAGGCAGTAACTGCTCACTTAAAAAATAATCATTCACTGCGTTTTGGCTTCGTGCGTAAGAATAGGCGCTATTCGGCGTTCTTCATCGCTACTATTTGTGGAACATCAATATATAAAAGAATAGGTTTGATTAAAATATCGAAAAGTTCGAGTTGAATATCGACAGGTAGCGGGAGCTGTCTACATTTACGTAGTAACAAAAACATAGCTCGGTTACCTTTGACAACCAGTTGTTTTTTGGCCTTTGTAAATTTTCCATTATAGTCAAATATGAGGCCCATGTATTTATATTGACCAACCACTTCAAGTTCATTTTTTCCAAAAAAGAATTTAGGTATTTTTCTTATTTTTCCACGAGAGAAGACAGTAATTTTAGTTTTTGACATGTTTATGTTCAGTTTCCACATGCTACAATAACGCTCCATTAAATTAATTGATTGCTGTAGGTCTTCTTGCGATTCGGCCAAGATAACTGTGTCATCTGCATAAAGCAGGATATATAATTTTCAAAATACTAAAAGTTCTTGTTCTAAATTTTCTCCAGATAACGTATTCACAATCTTCAGTCCGTCGTGGGCTGGTTCTAAAAAACAGTTGAAGGTCATTTAAAAAATATTAAAAAATTTAGTGGAGACAGATTATCTCCTTGTCTAACACCTATCATACATGAAAAGTTATCAGTTAGCGTACTTTTTACAGAAACACATGATTTTGCCGATTTATACATATTATAAATGATGTGAAAAAGTTTCCCAGATATATTATTATTTAATAGTTTAGACCAGAGCTCAGTACGTGAAACTGTGTCAAATGCTTTACTGTAATCTACATAACAGCAATATAATCTTTTGTGTTTGTTAAGGTAAATGTCGATTAAATTCTTTAATGACAAAATATGATCTAACGTTGAGAAGCCAGATCTGAATCCGGCTTGCTCGGGTCCTATCATGTTATTTTCGTTTACGAATCGTGTCAATCTGTCGTTTATTAAATTTGAGAATACTTTTCCGACTTTTCCAACTTAATAATGATATACCTCGATAATTACTAGGATCTTCACAGCGGTGCTAACCACTACCTAGGGCCCCGCCCTTACGTTATGGTACAGGCTGCGACACTCAAGAATGATCCGTTTGATTCTTGAGAGTACGTTCTGCGCGTGATATACATGCATTACAAACATTGTTTGTGATATATATTTAGCGAATCCGTGATTTTATCATTTCCGACTTGAGCGGTCATGCCAGCATACCCCACACTAGCGCATTTATCACATCCTCGCACCAGGGTTAATTGAATCATTTGTTCATCTGGGCCATCCGATTTGATCAGATGTACATGTACGTGTGGGGCGGGACTGCATTCGCAAAAAATATTTTGAGATAGAGGCCTACTTGAATGATGCCACAAGCTGAATTCATTAATAGACATTTTTATTGTGATTTGCTGTTGGGGTGAAACGCGAAAAATAAAAATAGATGATTTTATAAACGAGATAGTTAACCATTATCCTGTTGATTTAAAAAAAAAATTCGGCCACTTGAAGTTGTGTCTCGCTACCGCGATCCACAACTTCAAATAGCTGAAAATTGCTGATAGTTTTTTTAATTTGACATCAAACATTTGCAAATCTTGATGCTCACTCATTTCATTCCCAATAATAGTGGTTTAATCAGCTAATCAAACAGATTAAAAACGACAAAAGTCATGATCAACAGGCAAAGGGTGATATAACTTTACACTTTACATTTAATTACTTAGTAAATCGCATCCATTTGCATTTTAACGCGATATACCGATATCCTCAAGCTGCCGAATCACGTTTACTTGAATATTTATGTATTTAGTGGATGCTGCTTATTTCTGAATTACTTATGATGGTGTAGAAATCCTCTGCCAGATTATCTTGGCGTCTTCTTCTATTATGTATTCATACATATCACGTTGAGTGGGAATCCCATGATACACTGCCTGTCACCTTGTCAAGGCGTGTTTCACGTCATGTCGCTCATGTTCACTCTAAAATTTCTTGCAAGTTTATTTCACATAACAGTGGAAACTATTGAATATAGGAATACTGCCATTATTACAATTGGTATCAAGCAAATCTGAATGGTAATTAGGATAGGACTGATATCGAGGTTAATAACCCACCAGCTTACTTTACATTGTGTCTTCTGTTCGTGAGACATGTTTATTTATCTGTCATTAGCACTCCCCTGAGATCCAAAAAACTGAAGTGGAGCACGGAAGAATGATGTGCCTTGCCCAATAAAATGCAACGACGTCCCGACCTTGAGAGGAGAGAAACATTATATTTCTATAAAAAAAACACATATCTGCAGCAAACCGAGATTGAACCCGCGCAACAGTCGACTATAGCAAAGCGTCGATGCAAGACCAAGTGTGCTACATGTATGCCTACATCCCTCTCTAATTTCCTGTACATCCATACCCGGATAACAGACAAATTAACGCTTTGCCTAATTCAGGTAGCCACTGGCCGAACTAGTTACTCCATTATTATGAAGTTACCATTTACCTCCATGACCAGATCAAAAGGTAAAGGTGCAGGTTTATAGTCTGCTATCAAGTCTGAAGTCCGACTTTACATCTTACCCCCTGGTCACTGGACCTGTTCATTCGTGTGCCATTTGAACTCCACAGAGAGCATACAGTTCTGCAGCCGTTTCGGCGCATTGAACTCATTGTTAAAATTGCCATTTCTGTTCTACCAGGTACTCATTTTCACCTGAGTCAAGTGAAGCATTTGAGGGTGAAGTGCCTTGCCCAAGGACACAACATCTTAACAATGTTCCAAGATTGAGAGGGAAGTAATTTGATTTTCTCTGAAAATCCTGCACCAAGCGGGATTCGAAACCGCACGGCAGCCAGCGACATCGACAGAGCGCCACGCTCTAACCATTGCGCCATGTCCCTCTCTGTTAATGTTACAAAATATTAGTTGTAACACCATGCCTAAATCGGGATGTTACTAGTACATCTGCGTCCAGATCAACACGTTACTTAATTGTAGCTCCATGTCCAGATCAAAACATTAGTTGTAATTTCATGCCCAAATCGAGACGTTACTAGTACATCTGCGTCCAGATCAACACGTTACTTAATTGTAGCTCCATGTCCAGATCAAAACATTAGTTGTAATTTCATGCCCAAATCGAGACGTTACTAGTACATCTGCGTCCAGATCAATGCGTTACTTAATTGTAACTCCATGCCCAGATCAAAACATTAGTTGTAATTTCATGCCCAAATCGAGACGTTACTAGTACATCTGCGTCCAGATCAATACGTTACTCAATTGTAACTCAATGGCCAGATTAAAAGATTAGTTGTAACTCCATGCCCAAAGCGAGACGTTACTAGTACATCTGCGTCCAGATCAACACGTTACTTAATTGTAACTCCATGCCCAGATCAATAAGTTACTTGTAACTCCATGCTTAAATCGGGAAGTTAATTTGTTAATATTAAATCCGTGCCCAGATCAATAAGGTATTAGCAAACCAATGACTAGATAAAGATATTCGAAATCATGGAGTTAATGATCACTTGATGCCCAGATCATGAAGTATAAAGCTCTATGTCAGATTCTAGAGCTGGTAAACACATGTCCATACCATAAAGTTACAGATAGCATAATGCCATATTCTAGATCTAGTAAAAACATGTCCAGATCATAAAGTTGTAGATTTTAACATGTCAGATGTTAGAATAGTAAACACATGTCCAGATCATAAAGTTACAGATAGCACAATGCTAGGTTCTAGAACTAGTAAACACATGCCCAGATCATAAACTACAGATAGCACAATGCCAGATTCTAGAACTAGTAAATACATGGCCAGATCATAAATTACAGATAGCACAATACTAGATTCTAGAACTAGTAAACGCATGCCCAGATCATAAATTACAGATAGCACAATACCATTTCTAGAACTAGTAAAAACATGTCCAGATCATAAAGCTACATATATCACCATGCCATATTCTAGAACTAGTAAACGCATGCCCATATCATAAAGCTACATATATCACCATGCCAGATTCTTAAACTAGTAAACGCATGCCCAGATCATAAATTACAGATAGCACAATGCAGATAGCACATGCCCAGGACAGACAGTTTGAAAAAACATATTCTCAGCTTCATGGGCAGGTTATGGAGTTACTATGGTTACTCCATTATAATAACGCTTCTCGTAAACCCGTGCCCCCTCCCCCCAAAAATATATTGTAAAATTGCCATAAGAGACAGATTCTTTATACACCGACTTATCCCTTCCATATTTACAACACAGCTAATTACGGCTTTGTTCACAGTATAGGTGGATCCAGTCCATGTGGCGGTTATTAGCTGGATGCCTGTTACCACTGGTTACGACATCAGATGACAGTGATTGTGTGTAGAGTTTGCGTGCTGAGTGAAGCCTGTTTGTCATAATGAATGATAAACCCTCGGGATGTACACATGTCCCGCACACATGTACCACGGCAACAAACGTGTGTGCTGCGAAAACTGGTTTGTCAGCGGAAAATATGTTTAAATAGAAAGATGGGTAAACCATGACAATCTGGATTTTGTTTCAGAAGCACAAGGATATCTGAGTGGTGCAATGCTGGTACTAGTGTTGCAGCAGCCGAATCGAAGTATTTGATGCATTTTAATGATTGTGGGGAATCTCACTTACCGGTGGGTAGTGCACTCGGTCTCAGATTCATTCTATCATCCTCGGAGGGAGGGGGGGGGGGATGATGTCCCAGCCCATTTTGGCGGGTAAATGCCCAAATAAGGCTTACAATCCCCCCCCCCTTTATCTCATATGGCTAAGCTAAAGGAGTGTAGATGTTTATACCTTTTTTATGTGTACATTATGTCGACTGATTCATTTTAAATACACATTCTGTATTTCGCTGTTATATACATGTCATGCATAACATTTGTGTGCACTCTACAATTGTACGGACTTTATTTGTATAGATGTTACAATACACATACAAAAATACAGAATGGGCAGGCCCAAGTATGATGTGTAATATAAAAACATAGCAATTAAATCATATAATCATACCATGTGTATCGAACGTACAAACACGGGACGTTGTCAGAATATTTATTCATGGTTGGTCAAGGCTGTGTGACATTGACCCAACATTGGCAGAACGTTTGGTTGATGTTTCTTTATTTTCTCGGTACATGAGAATTACTTATTATTCATATTATTCATATTATTCAATATTATTGTATTGTATGCAATATTATTGTGCATTACTCTGATAATATCACTTAGTAATCGAATATAAAGGTTCAATTAATAGATTGTAAAGCTTTATATATGCTGTAGGCCTATTAAGAGAAACTGAATAGCCTCGACCTCCATTGTTTTCACCGATCTGAATAATATAATGAAGAATGGGAGAGACGGTCCTTTATAACATTTTTTTCACCGAGTAGCCTTTCAAAACGGTTTACGGTGATGTCACTGCGTTTCACAGAGTAGGCGAGTCGAAATACATTCTCAGCAAAAACGAGACGTTCAACCAATATTGGTTCAATATTTGTCCACCGTCTACGATGCATAATTTAGTAAACTTGTCGATTTACTGACGTTATTATCATTATTTTGATATTACTTTAATATTGAAGGAACATGAGATAGAGTTATCCGACTTTCAGACAATATAGTGCGGACCTGTCTGATGATATTCCTGTCAGGCGCTTCGTGCTTTAGAGGAAGTGTCGCGATTTAGCAAGTCCACTGGGCATGCGCGTGGTCTGTCCTGCCAGATTAGCTGAGTCCCTGTCACTGGGAATTATCGTCTGCGCGCGACAACCAGCGATACTACAGCCACTCAACCCTTACAGTACGGGGATCTGACGTCTGTAGACGTCAGATTCTGACAATTAAAGTCCATCCCCGCACTATAAGATTATACATATTTCTAGTTGCCGTAGACCCATAACATAGGTATTCAAATGAATCAAAAAGAGATTACTAAAACATTAATGATGATTTCAAACTGCAAAAAACCCACTTGGTCCCGCTTTATGAGGGGTAAACCATAGAGCACTCATGTCGACTAAACTCACGTGCGCCAAACAGCAAATATTGACACATTCAAGTAATAATAATAGAAGTAATATTCAATCAATTGAAGTTGTGGTTCGCGATAAGGATACACAATTTTAAACGATCGAAAATTTTAAATAAATAGATCAGTGTTCTAAACTTTAACCATGTACAGTTTATGCACAGACCCGCATAAAGCATTAGCAATAAAGATTTATATGCCCCTTTACAGAAAATAACCAGGAAATATTTGAACGAATAGATGAAGTATCGTATCCCCATAATTGACATAACATTGGCACCGAGTGAACACAAAACATGTGTATAACATTATTGTGTCGCATCATAAAGTTACATTGTAGACAAATATCTTCAATGAATGTAGTCCCCCCCCCCTGAGCATTACTATCATTCAGAACATTATTGTAGAAATATATTCTAGCATTTCACTTTAGCGTCTATAAGAGTAGTCTTCTGGATAGTTATACCATAAGATTCATGCTAATATGTATAAATATAAGGTTCACAATAAGGTGAACATATTCATGCATGTTTTTTGTGTGTGGATATTCCCCGGTATACGCTGTATGTATATGTATAATTATGTACACGGGCTTCAGTGATGTTCCCATACGTATTGCATAATGGTAAATAATAATCGTCAGTTGGGATTGTCCACGTCTTAAATAATGAAAGTGTGACAAAACAAATAGATACAAAAATTGCATTGGGGACAGTGACAATAATTTCATCTTAATAAAAATCAGTAAACGTTTAACGTTATTCTATTTCTGAGAGCTCGCACGATGTTGTTAAGCCAGCAGTTTGTGTGTGTGTGCTGGAAAACGCTGGACTTCTTATAATTACTGTTGCGTACACGTGGTGAACGTATAGTTTTAGCAGTCAGTAGGCCTACTGACCTAATTGTCTCCTGATGTAAAAAATGAAAATGAAATGAATGGGGTTTTAGCCAACCCTTGTGCACATAGGCTAAAGTGGACCATTTGAGCGTCCTGAAGATGGTGAGATGAATGAGATGACACTACCCTCCGGACACAAGATTCGAAATTCGAGCCCTGGCGCTCTGAGGCCGAGCACGCTACCTCTCGGCCACGAAGGCTCCCAACAATATTAAATCCTTACGAGTGAGCCGGGAAGAAATAGTCTGTTTCTTTGAAACTTGAATGCCAGAGCCGTGTTCGACCCCGCGATTTCCAGCTTTCCAAGCAGGCAGATTTAACACTGCACCAGGGAAATGCTTACTGTTGCGTAAACGGTGTGAACGTGTAGTTTTATCAGTCAGGACTGACCTGATGGTCTCCTCATGATGTAAAGCCGTATCGTATACAAACAATAGTTAACGCCATTCTGGACATGACCGGATCTTGTCTATCCGGATAAAACAATAACGGCGCTGTTTCGAATTCATCACAGGTGAACATGGGTGGCGGCCTGAGAGGAAATATTGATGCTGACAGGCCAGACAGTGTGTCACAAACTGTTAACTGCTCTGTTGCTCCATCCTGAATATTCAATATCCTCCGAAAAAATGACAGTGACCGCTGCGAGGTCTGTCACCGGAGGGCGTAGGCCTATTCAGCACGAAGACCTACCCTACGACGGTGGACCAACATTAAACCAACATTGTGTCAGCTTCTCGCACATGCTGGGGGTGCGGTCTCAGATTCATCATTTCTTTATTTCTCAGCTTCGTTTGAACTTCAGGAATGTCTCAGGGAGAAATAATGAAATGATTTTAGTCATCTGTCATATCTACTAACATGTATGATACTGCGTGCACACCGCAGCTGTTCATTCTTTTCTTGCAATCTTCTTGTCTTTTTCTTCTGTTCTTGTTACAGCCTATAGGCCGATATGTATGCTAGAGTTACATGTTACTTATATATCACTAAATCTAACATTGCTTCTATATCCTGTCATCTTCT
The DNA here is from genome assembly GCA_964017125.1 of Flabesymbios commensalis. Taxonomy (NCBI): domain Eukaryota; kingdom Metazoa; phylum Annelida; class Polychaeta; order Terebellida; family Flabelligeridae; genus Flabesymbios; species Flabesymbios commensalis. The sequence goes on from CAXHKU010000662.1 coordinate 51,326, forward strand.
AACACATCAAAATGTTTTATTGTCTTTAAAACAAAGTTATTCCCATTTCTAATTTCATGGACGTTATACTATCAGATTATAGCTTACCAATATGTGTTTTGGTGCAATTATGAGATTACAGTCTACTTTACTCACACGTGTGAAAAGGGATTTTACTTCCAAATTTTATTGCAATAATTTGTACATTTAATTATTATTTACTGTCAAACTACTTGTTATTAAATTTAACATATTTAATTATTTATTTAAGAGGAGGCATATTCAACATTACTGAGAAATGGCATGGTCGTATTTTTTGTCCATATAGGCCTACTTTAACTGTACCATAGCAGCCGTCTGTGAGTGCAATGTGCGCCGGTATCGACCAACCCACTGAAATTATAATCAATTGATAAGGTATTCACAAAGCTTCTATATTTGCTTCATTAACATAACATTATGAGGAACACATCCGTCATAGATAACACTATTGCCTAATTTGCTGGGTGTTTTTTATATAAAAAAATGTTGTTGAGAACTGTTTATCCGTGTTTGTGTACATTATAAATTTCAAGGTTCGGTAATTTGCCCAGTGATAAAATCAATTGTGCAGAAACCACTTCATGCGCGTTTTGACTCTAACCCTTCAAACATTTGTTTAGGGCTTCCATCTAATAACGTACTAATTTAGCTGAATCACAGTTGAATGAACACAACTATAAGCGTTTAGTTTAGTGCCTTTACAATACAGCCCTCTGGATCAGCCGGAGCTGTTTTGACGAATGTTTACGGATATTACATGAGGTATACTGCCGCAGTGTCTCGTTACCTTACAAACAGATACTGCCTGTTGGTTTTGTACGGTGATTTAGAAAGATAAGTGTCCACAGGGAAATAAAGAAGTCATCCGTTTGTACATTTTAAATACACAATCAATCAAAGTAAACATGCCATCTTTCTATGTCTATGAAACATGTCTAGGTTTGAGTAATCAAATATAACTATTTTTCCACACGATACAGTGTTGTTGTATGGGGTTTAAATTAACCGTCTTCACGAGTTTTTTTTATTTATTTATGATAGATTTTGAAAAGCAAAAACCTACAAAATTTTTATTGCATTGGCTTTTGGAGTTTGCATTTAGATTAGCATTACATTTTGAAGATATTAATCCCATAACAGCGTATTTTATCAAATGTAGGATTTAATAAAATATACAAGACAAGACATAATTAAATCGACTGAGGTGAGCAAAGAATTGATAGTAGAGTAACATAATTTAGCTCTCAAAGTAAATCAAGCCAACGTCAAGTAAGGCATGGTGGCAATACATGGCAAAACAAGGAGAATTGATGCCGAGTGATACAAGACGAAATAAAGGAGGATGTGAGGTCAGACTATATATTACAAAATAACTCAATATTATGTCATGTACTACAATACAATAATCAGATAATGCGATTTAAAACAATGCAATACAATCCAATGGAATGCAATATGCAATGCAATGCAATGCAATACAATGCAATGCAATGCAATGTAACGCAAAGCAATACAATTCAAGTACAATGGATACCGTGCAGATTAGTACAGTACAATACAGTCTAGTGCAATATAAATCATTGTAGCCTTGTGCAATAGAGTACAGTACAGAAGAGTACAGTACAGTACAGTACAATACAGTGAATTACAGTACAGTACAATACAGTGAATTACAGTACAGTACAGTAAAGTACAGTACAGTACAGTACAGTACAGTACAGTACAGTACAGTACAGTACAGTACAGTACAGTACAGTACAGTACAGCACAGTACAGCACAGCACAGCACAGCACAGTACAGTACAGTACAGTACAGTACAGTACAGTACAGTACAGTACAGTACAGTACAGTACAGTACAGTACAGAACAGTACAGTACAGTACAGTACAGTACAGTACAGTACAGTACAGTACAGTACAGTACAGTACAGTACAGTACAGTACAGTACAGTACAGTACAGTACAGTACAGTACAGTACAGTACAGTACAGTACAGTACAGTACAGTACAGTACAGTACAGTACAGTACAGTACAGTACAGTACAGTACAGTACAGTACAGTACAGTACAGTACAGTACAGTACAGTACAGTACAGTAAAATACAGTACAATATATTTATATATTAATGCCATCAAGTTCAAATCAATACAATTAAGTGCAATATAATACTATATAATACAAAGCAGTGCAATACAATGCACATCTAAAAGTCGTTACTAGTCTTTACTAGACCATCTGTGGTTGAATAATCTTAATGATCAATTGCGTCTGGGGCATGTGGACATAGATGATGATGATGTTTCATTCTCTGTGCGCCTGTAGGGATCGGCAGAGCATGAATTAGACATGTCAGCATGATATCACATAGTTCCCATTCTACCGTGAAAAGCCACAAGGCAGTATCTGCTTACTTTTTTTGTGAGCAGATACTGCCTTTTGGCTTTGCAGAGCGGCATTCTACAGATAGACATTTTAATAGGGATCAGGCCGGCCTGGGAAATCAACATAGATCCCTTCACTCTGGCCATTAACTTCAATGTCTGTGTATTGGTCTCTAAAGCCAAAAGGCAGTAACTGCTCACTTAAAAAATAATCATTTACTGTTTTTGGCTTCATGCGTAAGAATAGGCGTTATTCGGCGTTCTTCATCGCTACTATTTGTGGAACGTCAATATTTTCCCAAATAATCGTCAAAAAAGGAATTGTTACGTCATGCTTGAACACCCTACGTTTCGTCAGTCTGTCACCCTTATATACGTATTTTTACTGTATATCTTATTATAGGGGCTTAAAGCAAAGTGATTTCCAAAGTGTTTTCCAACGACCATGATGAAAGAAGATTATATGCCTCAAGCACGAACGAGATATATTATCTGCAGTCTAAGACACTATTAGGAGGGTCCTCAGAGACGGGAATGGTTTACACCCATACCCAGCAAACACAGGTTATGTCAGAGTAAACACTCCTACACCCCACTATACATGCTCCTAAAATACCCCACCACCACAAGTGCTCCTAATAACCCTACTGGCCACCACCACAAGTGCTCCTAAGACCCCCCACCACCACACGTGCTCCTAAGACACCCCACCGGCCACCACCACAAGTGCTCCTGAGACCCCCCCCCCCCATCATCACACGTGCTCCTAAGACACCTCACCGGCCGTCACCACAAGTGCTCCTAAGATCCCCCATCACCACACATGCTCCTAATACCCCTCTACTATACGTGCTCCTAATACCCCCACCACCACACGTGCTCCTGATACCCCACCATCACACATGCTACTAATACCCCCACCACCACACGTGCTCCTAATACCCTACCACCACACATGCTACTAATACCCCAACCACCACACGTGCTCCTAATACCCCACCTCCACACATGCTCCTAATACCCCCCACCACCACACGTGCTCCTAATACCCCCACCACCACACGTGCTCCTAATACCTCAACATCACACATGCTCCTTAAAAACCCCACCACCACACGTGCTCCAAATACCCCACTACCACACGTGCTCCTAATACCCCACTATCACACGTGCTCCTAACACCCCACCACCACACGTGGTCCTAAGATACCCCTCTATCACACGTGCTCCTAATACCCCACCACCACACGTGCTCCTAATACCCCACTATCACACATGCTCCTAATACCCCACCACCACACGTGCTCCTAAGATACCCCTCTATCACACGTGCTCCTAATACCCCACCACCACACGTTCTCCTAAGATACCCCTCTATCACACGTGCTCCTAATACCCAACCACCACACGTGCTCCTAATACCCCACCACCATACATGCTCCTAATACCCCACCACCACACGTGCTCCTAATACCCCACTATCACACATGCTCCTAATACCCCACCACCACACGTGCTCCTAATACCCCACTATCACACGTACTCCTAATACCCCACCACCACACGTGCTCCTAATACCCCACTATCACACGTGCTCCTAATGCCCCACCACCACACGTGCTCCTAATACCCCACCACCACACGTGCTCCTAATACCCCACCACCACACATGCTCCTAAGACCCCACCACCACACGTGCTCCTAATACCCCACCATCGCACGTGCTCCTAATACCCCACTATCACACGTGCTCGTAATAACCCACCATCACACATGCTCCTAAGACCCCACCACCACACGTGCTCCTAATACCCCACCACCACACGTGCTCCTAATACCCCACTATCACACATGCTCCTAATAACGCACCATCACACGTGCTCCTAATACCCCACCACCACCCGTGCTCTTAATACCCCAGTCCACCATACGTGCTCCTAATAGCCCACCACCACACGTGCACCTATTACCTCCACTACCACACATGCTCCTAATACCCCACCACCACACGTGTTCCTAATATCCCCACCACCGCACATGGTCCTAATACCCCACCACCACACGTGCTCTTTATACCCCACCACCACACATGTTCCTAATACCCTCACCACCACGCGTGCTCTTAATACCCCCACCACCACACGTGCTTATAATACCCCAACAACCACAGTGCTCATAATATCCCCACCACCACACGTGCTCCCAATACCCCACCACCCACGTGCTCCTAATGTCCCACCACCACACGTGCTCCTAATACCCCATCACCACACGTGCTCCTAATACCCCACCACCACACGTGCTCCTAACACCCCACCACAATACGTGCTCCTAATACCCCACCACCACACGTGCTCCTAATACCCCACCACCACACATGCTTCTAAGACCCCACCACCACACGTGCTCCTAACACCCCCACCACCACACATGCTCCTAATACCCCCACCACCAGATATCCTCCTAGCACCCCCACAACCTACCATGTTGAATTAATGATCCTAATGTCCCACCACCACACGTGCTCTTAATACCCCAACACCATACATGTTCCTAATACCCCACCACCACACGTGCTCCTAATACCCCCACCACACGTGCTCCTAATACCCCCCCCCCCCACCACACGTGCTCCTAATACCCCACCACCACACGTGCCTCTAATACCCCACCACCACACATGCTCCTAATACCCCACCACCACACGTGCCTCTAATACCCCACCATCACACGTGCCTCTAATACCCCACCATCACACGTGCTCCTAATACCCCATCACCACACGTGCTCTTAATACCCCATCACCACATGGCCTCTAATACCCCACCATCACACGTGCTCCTAATACCCCATCACCACACGTGCTCTTAATACCCCATCACCACTCATGTTACTAATACCCCACCACCACACGTGCCTCTAATACCCCACCATCACACGTGCTCCTAATACCCCACCACCACACATGCTCCTAATACCCCCACCACCAGATATCCTCCTAGCACCCCCACCACCTACCATGTTGAATTAGTATAACATGTAGAATATATCTAGCCTACATTGTTGAGCAGTATACCATATAGACTTATTATAGCCTATCATGTTGAACCAGTATACCATGTAGAATAATTATAGCCTATCATGTTGAACCAATATAACATGTAGAATAATTATAGCCTCTCATGTTGAACCAGTAAAACATATAGAATAATTATAGCCTAGCATGGTGGACAAGTACAACATGTACTATAATTATAGGCTACCTTTATGAACAAGTATAACACGTATACTAGTTTTATCATGACGAACCAATATAACATGAAGAATAATTATAGCATGGTGAACAAGTATAATATGTAGAATAATTATACCATGATGAAGACATATAACATGTATACTAATTGTACCATGATGTACAAGTATAACATGTGGAATAATTATAACATGGTGTACAAGTATAATATGTAGAATAATTATAACATGATGAAAACATATAAAATGTATAATAATTGTACCATGATGTACAAGTATAACATGTAGAATAATTATAACATGGTGTACAATTATAATATGTAGAATAATTATACCATGATGAAGTCATATAACATGTATACTTATTGTACCATGATGTACAAGTATAACATGTAGAATAATTATAACATGGTGTACAATTATAATATGTAGAATAATTATACCATGATGAAGTCATATAACATGTATACTAATTGTACCATGATGTACAAGTATAACATGTAAAATAATTATAACATGGTGTACAATTATAATATGGAGAATAATTATACCACGATGAAGTCATATAACATGTATACTAATTGTACCATGATGTACAAGTATAACATGTAGAATAATTATAACATGGTGTACAAGTATAATATGTAGAATAATTATATCATGATGAAGACATATAACACGTATACTAATTGTACCATGATGTACAAGTATAACATGTAAAATAATTATACCATGATGTGGAAGTATAACATGTAGAATAATTATACCATGATATACAAGTATAACATGCAGAATAATTATATCACGATGAGCAAGTATAACATGTATATTAATTAAATCTTGATGTACGAATATAAGATGTAGAATAATTATACCATGATGTACAGGTATAACATGTAGAATAATTAAACCATGATGTACATGTACAACATGTAAAATAATTATACCTTGACGACCAGTATAACTTGTAGACTAATTATATCTTGACAAATTAGTATAATATGTAGAAAATTATGTTGTTACAAATCAAACAAATTACCATGGTACAAAATCATTAAACCCCACACTCGATTCACTCAGGTTTTATATTAATGTTTGTCATACGTACCGCCATAAAGGTGAGAGAAAACGCAATCATGTTTGTGATCAAATAACATAACATACCGTGTCATACATCTCATCCGCTCCAGTACTGGTTACAACCATCTCATCAAAACTCGTACTGAATAGCAGACTGATTATTAATATGATATCTGAAGAATTAGTCGGATATTTTTTCTACAAATAATCATATTGTTAGATAATAATTATTAGGTGATTTTGTGTTTACCCAAGATGCCCTGGATATTTGTCTTGCACTGAAAGGGTATATTGCTATACCATCAAATCACCTGTTATCGTGAATGAAAAGAGTTTTGGAACATCAAGATTTGCAAATGTTTAGTCTGGCATTAAACACATTTTCAAGTGGGTATCAATATATCTCTTACAGCGCGGGTTGACTTTAGACGTCGGAATCTGCCGTCTGTAGACGTCAGATTCTGAAGTCTAAAGTTGATCACCGTACTGTTAGAGTAAAAATCTGCATAATGGCCGTAGTCCCATAACATAGGTATTCAAATGAGCCAGAAAGAGCTAACTAAGACATTTATGCTGAGTTCAATTTGAAAAACACCCTTTAGTTTTCATGGTTTACACAAAAAATAGTCCGCGCTGTGAGAATTAAATACGATAACTTTGTGGGTGGAGGGCTACTCTTGTCTACCCCTGATTTATTATCTTGTCAGTCAGTATTCTAATCAGCGAGCAAACCAGACAAACTTCAGGTCTTTCTGATAAAAACTGTATTTACGCGAAGAATGCAGATAGATAAAAGCGTTATAAATGATGATTAATAATGCACTAATCAATTTTGGCTATTCATAGCCCATGCTACTCAGTTTTTATTCCCCAGGAAGACTCTTGTTGATGAAGCTTTCGTGTTATCCTTAGTTTGTATTACATGCAATTATGTGGTTTCTCTCAGACAGGAGAAGTAAAAAATTCTTAGGAATTGCACTTCGTGTATACAGATTATTGTTACTCATTGATCATGTTGATAAATGTATGTTCTCTTGCTGTACAAGAGTTTACCTGGAAGTGATTGTTTTTTATGATCCATAGCAGAAATAGGAAAAAACATAAGGAATTTTTAGGATATTAAATACGCTTCATGTAAGATGAGAATTGCTCCGGAAATCCACATCTTTACAGGGAATTAAACACACAATTAATTAACACGCTTTATTGGGTGACGAAATTGATGCTATCAAAGTTGAGAACTGGTAAGTGAAAGCAATTTTGCAACGTACAAAGTAACACGGGGACTTGGGTCCAAGTCTCGTTTTCTATCCCCGACCATTTAAAGAGTCGTTCAGCCTGTCACCTGACAGGATTGACCAATCACAGCAATCATTCAGTTGTTATTCAAATTAGGGGGTAAGGTACCAGATTTGGGCCGGCACTTCCCAGTAAACATGATACATTGAACCAATGTTAGGTCAATGCTGGGCCGCCGTCTACGACGTCGGCCAAACATTGACCCAGCATTGGTTCAATGTCTCGTGGTGTTTGCTGGGTTACGGTGAATGCAGTGATCCCCTCGGACCTCATGTGGTCCGCTGCTTGTGGGTCAAAGGTGAGGTCCCTTACTGCGCCAGACTGCGCCAGGCTGAGGCGTGACGAGAATTACCACAATATCCATGTACATCAGCAATCTGTATTCGGGTAGCACTATATTATACAACTGTACTATATTTTGTTTAATTTTGTTATTACCATTTTTGTAATTTATGTTTATAATTTGAGAACAAAATTCTTGATTTTGTTGGATGATCAAGATAATAATGTATAGTTTCATAATGACATATGTTCATTGTTTTCAAAATCAAAACGATATATATCCAGTTTTCCTTTTTTTTCAACACAAAATAACATTTTAGAGAGATTTTTTTTAAACTCAAAGGGGTCTCCGCTTTTTCATATGTGTAAGTATGTAGAGCTCCTTAGGCTTTATCCTATACTTAGCGCAAACTGGTGATAGTTAATTTCGCGCCTGTTCGTGCGGCCGTGCTCAAACAGTTTTAATCTACAAGTTCGAAGTAAATCCCATGTGGCGGATTCAGGAGCCGAAGAAAGGGGGCGTCGGTGGTTTCGGGGAATGGCCCGGATTCCGCGCATGAATGAGCACTGACTGAATCCTATACAGACCTTGTGAATTCATACACCGCGAGGACGGTGTAGATCTAAGACGATATTTTTCTTATTAGTTGGTTGACAAAACCGCCGTGTAACGAAAACGCAAAATCCGAGAAAAATAAAATGAAAAAAAAAACATATTTTTTTCATTGCCGCTCACCCTGTGTTTGCCGGTCAATAGTTAAACCTGCAAGTAGATCTAGATGAACACAGATTGATTTCATTAAAAAAGTTTTTTTCACAGCCTGCCAGTTTTGGATTTGCATTTTTTTCTACAATACGACCACTAGTTTATATAGAAAAATAAGTTGACCCGTACAAAAATTAATCTCATTTTTTTTTAGTTCCTCCGACCCCGAGTTAGTGGACGATAAAATAAACCAGTACTTAAAAAAAATGTAATTTAGATTTTTTTTCCGTCCTCCTGCCATAGGTTTCAAATAATAACTTCTGTCAACCAACTAATATAAAAACACCGGCATAAGCGAGACATATTATTACCATGAATCTCAACATCACTGCCACGTACATTCCCGTAGTAGTTTATTATTGTTTGATGATGATGCTTGTTGTATCAAATGCAATGTCTAAAATGAAATCACTCCAATGATCAGTGTTTTAAAATGAATTGTCGTCCATGCTAAAACGACAGGAAACTATTGCAGATCTGGTGATTTTCGCGTGTTTAAATTGTCGGGAATTTGTGTTTTGGGGACTTTTTGCGAGATCTAAAATTCGCGAATTATCGATTTCGATGATAAGTAGCGCTATTAAAATAGTAATTTTAGCGAATATTAGCAGATCTGATTTTAAATAAGACGGGTTTCCGTTCCGTTTTATAAGGGTAGACACCATTTCCTGAACTTACAGCTTACAGGAACACTCTCCACACAGAGGAACTATCATGAGCAGTGACATCAATAGAAAAAGTATACTAATTCATTTATATATTTAAATATATTCAGGAAAATCACATTTATTGCGGATACAACACCTCCCAGGAGATGGAGTGAAGCTAATAAAATGCATAGGTCAATCATCCACTTTGACACCCCAGGGGGACAAACCGACGTCGAGATATATGGTATGCTCATAGAAGTAAGCCCTGGAAATCCCAGGAAATCCAAAACTTTCGTATAACATTTGGACAATGTTGGGCCAACGTCGAAAACGTTGGGCCGGCGTTGAACAAATATTTTGTGTTTGCTGGGACGGACACACTCTGTACTGGCAATAGTAGTCATGTAGTGACTATACTGATTTTCTAGTTACCAGTTGTTTTCTGTTTGCCGTTGTACGGGGCGGGGGCCATAGAGTAGAGTAGTGGTTAGCACCGCTTTCTTTCATGCTAGAGCTCGAGGTTCGCGTTCCTTATCTCCGCGATTTGAAAGAAACAAAACATGTTTCTTCCCCATCTACTCGTAAAAGTATCCAGGGCTTAGATTTTGAATCCTATATCATGAGGACAGTGTTATATCACTCATCTCACAATCCTCGGGGGATTATCCTAGCCCAATTCAGCACTACCATCACTCATAAAGTTTCATCCCTAGATGACCAGTGACTGGCAATGCTTGTCTTCTAAGATGAAAGTAAATTCAGACTGTCAAGCAACGATGGGTGTGGTAGAGTTTGGAGGACACACGGTGAGAAGTTTCTCCCAGAGTGCATTTCTCAAGCTCATCAAAATACCAACCCGATCAATCAGGTGTGGGGTGCATCGGTCGGGGGTAACACTTTATGTACGAGGATAGTGTAGATAAGTTTTAAAGTGCGCGATTATAAGAACCTACTTCATTGGACTTAAAATGACTTATGGCCTTGACCCATAGCATCAATAAATTCGCCATTCCGAAAAACCTAGGTATAAAGCCACTATTTACAATATAATAATGACTTGTCAGTGGGATATGATAAATTGCAACATACTGGTCACGGCAATCTTGAATATGCAAATTAGACCTATTTATAGACCAGAATTATTTTTAAATTGTTATTGGTAGCATTACGGACCCAAATGGTCTCATTAAAAAAATCGCTTTCTCCTAACTTTTGAACAAGTGAAATGCCCACACAATTTCATATGTAACTATGACCATTTTTGGCGTTTAGCGGTTAGTACACAAATTAGGTCATTCTGAGACAAAGCTACCGTTTTTACACGGCCACCAGACATTTTTGTGATCTACAGATGCATACTTTCTAAGAAAAATACATCAGCAATTAGTCCCTTGAGATGGTACCGAAAAGTTGTCTGGCTCATGAACTAAATGTGATAATTTTGCATTTTTTCATTGATAATTTCTACAATTATTCTGACATAGTTTCGTCTGATTCAACTTCATGTTTCACAGAACCCTGATTTCTTCAATGTGTTTATTCATTTTAAGTGGCTATATGCAAGAGATTCCACTCTATGACATTGGTAATAAGTCTGTTGCCTTATAGTTCAGTAATTATTGTTTCTGTGTTGCTCTTTATATCAAACGTGCGCGCCTGATTTGTGTTATCATGTTCTCCACCTTTATCAAAGCTGTGTGATTCGCCGTTTTGCAGTTTGTTTTAATAATAATAATAATGGTGAGTTCTTATATAGCGCACATACAATGCTCTGTGCGCTTCACAAATATCACCCCTGGTCACTGGACCTGTTCATGCATGCACTATTTCAACTCCCTTTTTTGAGCATACAGCACTTGCAGCCATTTCGGCGCTGGGAACTAATCGCACACATTGCCATCTCTGTCCTACCTGGTACTCATTTTCGCCTGAGTCAAGTGAAGCATGTGAGGGTAAAGTGTCTTGCCCGAGGGCACAACATGAATAATGTACCAATATTGAGAGGGGAGAAACATGATATTTCTCTGAAAATCCTACACCAAGCAGGATTCGAAAAAGGCAGGCAGTGACAATGGCAAAGCTCCGCACTCTAACCATTGCGCCACGTCCATTACACTTTCACGTGATGTAGTAAAGTTTGCAGTTTCTTCGCATCAAATTTCAAGTAATATGACCTGTGCTTATCTATCTTTTTTAAATATTACATCCATCCGCATGAACATTCAAAATAAATTTGAATTGCAATAACATGTGAGCTGTGCATAATGGTACAAATTCATTTCAATTTATTCTCTATCAAAATTACTTCTACAGCGCGTTCCACATGAGGATGAAGTGTGTGTTGTATATCAAAATCTATTCTTCTCTCTCCCATTAAAACACACCACTACATTATTTACTTTGTCCAACCACTACATTCTAAGCCGGGAATGGAGAGTTATTGTTCATGAAGTACAGACCAATTATCATGATAGGCCTGCTATAATCATGTATGTATGGTGCTATAATCAGTCAGGTGTGACCGAGCTGTTAATTATGACGAATCCTCATTATGCTCGGATGAGTTAAATCCTTCGGAACTCCACATTCTTAGCTGTGGAAAAGGCCACGGCCTTCGGCCCCGGCCTTTTCCGCAGCTAGGGATATAGAGCTCCTCGGGCTTTATCCTATACGTAACAAACCGAGCAGAGACATCTGTGGCCATACACGTAGAAACGGGTTCCACGTATCTCACTTCATCCCAGCAAGCACCACACTGACCCCATGCTGGCTCAATGCTGGGCCAGTGTCGCAGACGGTGGGCCAACCATAAGCCAGCATTGGATGAGCGCCTTCTCTTTGTCGAGATATTACCTCATCAAATATGGATACTGGGCAATAATTCGAGGTGGATATAACATTATAATACATATATCGCCCGAGGGGCATTGGGTGTAGCTCCCTCCATATAAATAATGACACACCCCGCGGGATACTCACATGAATATGTCATTTATAATCCACTGATTGCTCCTCTGATAATACACTCATCCCAGTGAATATCTCACTGGATTCTATGTCGGGACAATCTTGGTCGCAGACGCTGGCTCAACATAGATACAGTGTATCGTGTTTGGGATGGTTCCTCTCGGCTAAAAATGTAGTGAAATGAATCGGTTTTAGACCACTTTTGTTCACATACAGGCTAAATTGGGCCAGGTGAACCTTCTGAGGTAAGATGAATGATATGACACTACCCTCTGTACACATGATTCGAAATTTTAACCCTGGAGGTCTGAGGCCGAGCACGCTACCTCTCGGTCACGGATAGACTGCGGTGCTAACCACCAGCCTAGGGCTCCCGCCCTCGTCTGGGCTATACTTACATACAGTCAAATGTGTCCACATGGACACGTTGGCCGAATGATGTTTAAAGAAGAAGAAGAAGAAGATACGTTTATTTGGATCAGAAGACAACATAGACAAAAATTCAAAAAAGGCGAAAATGCGGAATGACGTCAGGTGAATAATACATTAAAAATACGTTTTTTCTGGCATTATCAGCATGTTGATGTTGATGTGGGCTTCAGTTAAGGGTGATCATAATGAAAAACTATAGCGCCTGTCTGGTCTAAAATCTATAAATTTACACAAACAAATAACAAGGTTATAACATACAGTACATAATACAGGCCATATACCAACAAAAAAAGTAATATTTGTTGTCTCCTAATATAACTAAATAGAATGTAAAATCAGAAAATAATATAGTGTAAAGGAACACTTCTGGCATTATATCCTGAAATCTGTTGCATGCCTGGATGTTTAATATTGTCAGAGTGTAGTTCACCTGGATGTATGCTTGGTATGTGATTTTAAGAGATCACGATCTCGACCACTCGCATTCCTAGCATCCAAGGCAAATGAAATTAAATGAATTGGGTTTAGGCCAACTTTGTGGACATGTAGGCTAAACTGGGCCAGGACAATCTCCCGAGGATGATGAGATGAATGAGATGACACAGCCCAAAAACACAGGATTCGAAATTCGAGCTCTGACGGTCTGAGGCCAAGCACGCTAACTCTTGGTCACGGAGGCTCTCCACAATATTTAATCAGCATCCAAGGCAGCCGTTTGAGAAAACATGACCGCCCAGCAACACATGATATCGAAGCAACACTGGCTTAATGCTGGGCCACCGTCTTCAATGTCTTGTATTTGCAGCTGATGAAAATGTAGGCAGAGATTTGTGAAGCTATTTTTCTACAGGAAATGCTGGGAACTTTTTGTCCATATTCTCCAGTGCACAACAGGCTGATATGGTATGGCGTGGGAGATATCCATTATTGACTAAAATGAAAAATGTGTCTATTGCACCAGGGGAAGAGCGATACGAGACTCATTCTTTTACAGTTTCGTGTGTTCTGATAATATTTATGACGATACAGCTGACGCACACAGCCCAATCAATATAAAAACCCTGCTGCCATACAAAAATAGATTATACTAGCATGATTAGGAGCCAGTTGAAATATTGTATTTCTGAGCAAAAATACAACATTATCGTGTCCCGTTGTAATCATTTTATTTACACATTACATAGTCTATTAAACACTAAAGAGCTGAAATATTTTTGTACAAACCATGAAGACCAAATAAATGTCTTAGTTAGCTCCTTCTGATTCATTTGAATACCTATGTTACCTATGTTTTGGGTCTACGGTCATTATAAATATTTTCCCTCTTACAGTGCGAAGATCGACTTTAGACGTCAGAATCTGACGTCTACAGACGTCAGATTCTGACGTATAAAGTCGATCCCCGTGCTGTAAGGGTTAAATATGTAACCCCCACCCCTATGACGCTATAATGTGCGCCAACAACCAGCTTTACGCTATAATTAATTTGCTCTGAATATTTCAAATCCGCCGAATATAATATTTGCCAGCATTTGGCCGGCACTGGGTTGATTTCTTGTTTCAGCTGGGGATACATGTATTTATGATGTTTTAATACATACTTCAGCAATTTTGCATGTTTTATAATTCTTCTACTTGTATTTAATTTAAAGGTTTCTACACTTTTCAGAGTGTCTTTTTTGCTATTTTTTATAGTAATACGTAATATATTTTATATAATATGAATATGAAAATGATCTTCTACACTTTAACTTGAATTGAAGTGTATATTAAATTTTATCCTCGATGTCAAACATAGTAAGGGTGCTGGGTGGCGTTTCACTAAGCGATCTTTAAGGCGAAAATGATCTTTAAAACGCCAAATCCTCCTGAAATAAAGATTTATCCTTAATTAAAGATTTGACTGTTTCACAGATGATCATTAAAGAGTGTTCTTTAAGTCAGCCGTTTCACTAAAGATTTTAAAGTGAAATCTTTAATTATAAAGATGAGATTTAAAGAGTGGTCGGGGGCACTCTTTAAACAGTTAAAGACGATCTTTAACATAATGTTTATTCATGAATTCGACTCTGTATTTTATCATTTCGCCTTAAAAATCTTTAGTGAAACGGCTGACTTAAAGAACACTCCTTAATGATCGTTTGTGAAACATTCAAATCTTTAATTAATGATAAATCTTTATTTAAGGGGGATTTGGCGTTTTAAAGATCATTTTTGCCTTAAAGATCGCTTAGTGAAACGCCACCCAGGGTAGCCTAACACAAACAGTACGCCCTAACCGTAGCCTAACACTATTACCATAGGCCTAGCTAGTATTAGGCCTAGACTACAGTGACACGGACACGTCGACGACTCAGTAAACACATTTGTACAATGCTGGACCAACGTCGAAGACGTTGGGCCAACGTTGTACACATGGTGTTAGACACAAATGTTTTGTTTGCTGGGGAGGCCATGGCCTGTAGGCCCACCAGTCTGTAGAGTGCTAAGATAATAGTATATTGTAAATCGACCTGGGTGAAAAAAAAAAAAAAATCACACAAGTCGAAAAACACATGCAAATATTTGCAATGTTTCGCGATAGCGCAACTGTCAAATCGAATATTTCTGTATTTATAAAAATGTAATCTTCAGAAATAAATTATCATGAGAAAATTTCGTTCTCAAACTGATAGACTAAATGTGACTGCGAATAAAAACAGCTACATTTATTTTAGAAAAATATTTAAAACATGACTGACAGTAGTCTATGCGGATTGATGATATAGTATATCATTTCGCTGAAAAATGATTTCTGTGATGAACATTCCACTTTTTTTTTTATTATGGCACGTTCATCACCGAGTCATTCTTATTAACGTCCGAATCAATCGCTCGCTTCGATTCATTGACTGACGTATAAACCGGCTGTCGTCGTAGCGGTTGTGTCTATTTCGTCTGTGGTGGGTGTGTGTATGGTGTATTATCGGTACTGCTAACATGTGCGGCAGACAGCATGTGGCTGCGTGTCTGTGTCAGCATGCGTGGAACGGTGTGTACAAAGAAAAATGAACAGCAGCCGCGTCTCGCCTCACATTAGCATATTCATTACCTACTCTATGCCCAAATAAGGTGCTAAAAGTAGGCTAGAGCAACTACAAACACCAGGGAGCGTTTCAACGTGAAAAAAAAAATCTCGCACAATTAGTGCTATAATTTCGTTTCCGAAACAGCTTATTTATATTTCCTCTCTTTCAACCGTTTTGAAAAAGAAAGTTTATAAATAATCAAAAAAAAATTATTTAAAACTAGTCTGTGTATAGTTTTGAACACGTGAGTAATCAGCTCCACCAAATCAAAATGGCGGCCTAATTTATGCTAATGTGATCTGGCGACACAGGTCCACTATCCAAATGCATGCTGGTTATGGCGGGACACGTGTTTGCCCACGGCGGGCGATCAGCTAATCAAGGGGAACCAGCGTCCAAAATGGCGCTCACCTACCAAATACATTTACAATAATCAGCATTCTCTGAAATAACATATTATAATAGTAATAAAATATTGACCTACGGTCCTGGGAATATTTTTAACAGACCAAATAGGACCATTTATTGACATTCATTTAGGGAAACAATTTTATTTGGCCCTAATCCTATTAAAGGTTACCCGAGTCGAATGTCGATTTTACTGAAAAATCGAAAAAATGACGAGGCTTCGTCTATGGACTTTAAAATCGAGTCACCCAATTATGGCAATCAACGATAAAAATGAGTTTCCGAAAACACCCACTTCCTATTCGCCTACAGTGGCATTAATAGGATGAAAGCATTTAAAAAACTCTTACTATGAAAAAATGATAGACTAAGTCTATGAGAAAAATTTTCAGGATTCTTCTAGAGAAACCGACATGGTCGCCATCTTGAAAAAGCGCCAAACACGTGGAATTTCGTCCAATAAAAGAAAATTACCCCGTTTTCGACGTAAAAAAACGTGCTTCTCCTCTGATAACTCTTTCTGACTAATTTAAACTGACATATTAAGAATGCTAAAATGCTATTGATTTTTTTCAAAAAATCCCTTAAAATTTAAATAAAACTATCCTTGAAAACAGCAGTTTTCAATTGGCGTCTTGGTGAAAACACTGTTGCGTTGACTATCAGTTGTCAGGGGTCACCAGTATGGGATGATGGGGAGTCTCTCGCGCCGGAGATACCTGTGAGTGACCGTTAGGGTCTCTAGTATGGGCTCGTAATGGCGGACGAGGGAAACTGCCCAACATTCTCCATTATAACATAAACTTCCTCTCCCCGTCGAATCGACGGTTCCAAGTAAATCACAAAACTTTTCCTCCACAATTCATGTTTATTCGTTTAGACATTTGGCAACTACATCGTACAACCCCGCGCACGA
The DNA here is from genome assembly GCA_964017125.1 of Flabesymbios commensalis. Lineage (NCBI taxonomy): Eukaryota > Metazoa > Annelida > Polychaeta > Terebellida > Flabelligeridae > Flabesymbios > Flabesymbios commensalis. The sequence goes on from CAXHKU010000662.1 coordinate 68,849, forward strand.
CACGTCCTACTTGACTCAGAGAAAGCGACCTACGACACGTCCGCAGTCGCTGAGCGTAAATCTGAAGTGCGGGAAAAGTACCAAGGCCGCATGGGCTCCGGCCCTGTGCGCCCGGCACCAAAGTACCGAAACGAGGCAGTCGTCCACAGATTCTCACGTCCTGGAAACCGGGGACAACTGCCACATTAACTAAATGAAGTAGGGATCCTACAGGGTGACTTTACTTGGAGCCGGCATTCCAGAACAGTTAGATCCATAGGCCTACCATGAATGATTATACAGCGATCCTAATATAAAAAAAAAATGAACAGTCTGTGCCAGTGACAGTGGTTAGGCCTACCAATGCAGATGCCAGACCAGTTGACATGTAGGCCTAGTCTAAAGGCAGCAATTCTGGACTTCGATTCAAACCAAATAGGCCTAGTTTTATAAAGGGACGTCGTAAGTTACATTGGCACATATCTCGTCAATTTAAAAAAAAAAATGGTCCCTATCAAATAGGATTCTAATTGTAAAGCTTAACGTTACAGATATGACAAAACTACAGAAGTTATGAAATTAAGGAATGTATGCTAATGTCAGGGGGGGGGGGGACCGGAACAGCCAGATATGACGTCACTGACATGTGTGAGCTAACACATGTTGGGGGGCCGACATGTGTTGTAGAATATAGTATGACTTCTAAGGAGACACCCATGTTATAATATATACATAAATAACATTATAAGGGTGGCACAATATATAAACTTAGGCTAATATAACCTAGGCTTATAATTAAATCTATAATTTTACCAGGTAGGCGTCAATATCTTCATGTTTACCAATAGGCCTATCCCCTATGCTCTTGTCCTGTCCACGGTGTGACGCACGGTCTAACGAGATAGATATAAATTTACTGTTATTGATCTGAATATAATTGGGCCTAGGGTGTCGACATCGCGTTATTTATTATTATATTTTCTATATCCTTAATATTATTATCTAAAAACTTGACTGACTTAATTATTTTTATAAACAAAGAACCTAGGCCCACCGGTAGTGGTTCATTATTCTATAGTAGACTACACGTGCTTCGGTGAATGTTTACAAAACAATTATGTCATTCCGCTGCCGGCAGATCGGTTAAAAGCAACGGATGTTGTGGTGTATCGTGCGATATGCTGATCGTGCATAAATTATTTAGCACTTGGCGATAAAGATTAAGACATATAGTGAAACGGTCGGACAGAAAGATCTTTAGAACACTGGATGCTCTTTAGTCTAAGGATATTCTTGCCTAAAGATCAGTGAATGTCAGTGAAATGGCCCCTAGGGTCACCTGTATTTGACACCCTGATGTACACAATTTTTACTTACAATTTCATAGTTGTACAATTCTACTGTATATATTTGTGTATATGAAGCCTAATAAATACATAAATAGTTATACGAAACAATATCGTTATTTTGCTATATGTTCTGCTCAGGACTGGGTGCTGCAGGAGCTGCAGAAATATTGCGTCATTTTAAACACAGATGATAACGGCTGTGTGAGTGTGAAGAGGGTTGATCGGATTATGTCCAGTTAACTACAAAACATGCAATTCAATTATTTAACCCTTTAAGCCCTCACGATGCAATAAAGCATCATTCCACATACCTGCAAACATACCTCATTTTGTTAAAACTAAGGGGTTTTAGAATAAAAATTTCACACAGTTTTTAAACTACTGTATGCCAAACAGAGCATGTTCACGCAGTCGAGAAATATTCAATTAATTGAAGTTGTGGTTCGAGATAATCAGACACAATTAGACTACAAGCGATATGAGATTTTAATTGAATAGATCAGTATTGTAAGTGTTAACTATGTACAGTCTGTACACAGACCTCATAAAAAATTAGCAATACAGAGTCAATATTTTTGTTATTTACAGAAAATAACCGGAAAATATTTGAATGAATAGATGAGTATCCTATCCCAAAATTGAAATAGCATTGACGTGCATAACAGTCTTTGTGTTGCATCATAAAGTAGACAGAGGTTCTTCAATAAATGTGGGCCTCTATGCATTACTAGCATTCGGAACTTTCTTGTATAAATATATTCCAGCATTTCACTTTAACCTCTGTATGATTGGTCTTCTGGATCGTTATATCTTAAGAATCATATTTTTAATGATTAATGCTAATATGTATGCTGGAAATATAAAACATAACTTCTTTTATATTCTTAGGTATGACAAAGAATATCACATCGCTAAGCATAAGGCTCACAATAAGGTGAACATATTCATGCATGTTTTTGTGTGTGGATATTCCCAGGTACACGTTGTATGTATATGTATAATTGTGTACACGGTCTTCAGAGATGTTCAAAAACGTATTGCACAACGGTAAATAATAAACGTCAGTTGGGATTGTCCACGTCTTAGATGATGAAAATGTGACAATATAAATACAATAAAAATTGCATTGGTGACAGTGACAATTTCATCTTAAACACGATTCAAAAAAACGTTTAGCGTTATTCAATTTCCGATAGATCGGCTTGATATTGTTGGCCAGCAGTTTGTGTGCGCTGAGAAACGCTGGACTTCTTATATCGTTCACTGTTGCAAATGAAATAAAATGAAATGAAATGAATGGGCTTTAATGCCACCTATGTGCACATATAGGGTAAATTGGGCCAGGAGAACCTCCTGAGGATGGTGAGATGAATGAGATGACACTGCCCTCCAGACACAGGATTCAAGATTCGAGCGCTGGCGCTCTGAGCACGCTACCTCTCAGTCACGGAGGCTCCGCACAATACTCAATATTTGCGAATGAGCGGAGAAGAAACATTTTGTTTCTTAGAAATTTCAAGTCCTGAATGGGGTTTAAAACCGCGATTTCCAACTTTCTGAGCAGGCAGATTTAACCACTGCCCTTAGTTTAGTGTTGCATAAACCTGATAAACCCCTCGTTTTATAGTTTTATGTCAGTCAGGACTGACCTGATTATCTCCTCATGATGTAAAGCCGCATCGTATACAAACAATAACGCCATTCTGGACATGACCGGATCATGTCTATCTGATTAAACAATAACGGTGCTGTTTAGAATTTATCACAGGTGAACATGGGTGGCGGCCTGAGAGGAAATATTGATGCTGACAGGCCAGACAGTGTGTCACAAACTGTCAACTGCTCTGTTGCTCCATCCTGAATATTCAATATCCTCCGAAAAAATAACAGTGACCGCTGCGAGGGCGTATTCGAGGGCGTATTCAGCACAAGTAGGCCTACCTACGTTGTCGCAATGTTGTTTTAATGTTGGTCTAATGTCTACGACGGTGGACCAACAATAAACCGACATTGTCTCAACTTTTCGCGCCTGCTGGGGTGCGTCATTTGTCCATTTATAAGCTTCGTTTGAACTTCAGGAATGTCTCAGGGAGAAATGATGAAATGATTTTAGTCATCTGTCAAATGTACTGGCACATATACTACTGCGTGCACACCGCAGCTGCTCATTCATTTCTTGTCAATCTTCTTGTGTTTTATTCTGTTGTTGTTACAGCCTATAGGCCAATATTTATGCTAGAGTTATATGTTACTTATATATCACTAAATATATCATCGCCTATATATCCTGTCCTCTTCTCATACGACAAAATGTTCTATTACCTTTAAAACATTACACATATGCTTAGTTTCTGTAAGTTATTGCTATTTCTAATCTCAGTGAAGGTACGCTATCAAATTATAGTTTAACAATATGAGTTTTGTACAATTATGAGGTTATAGTCTACTTCACTATAAGCTGTGTGTGAAAAGGGATTTTACTTCCAGATGCTCTCACAATAATAATTTGTATATTTAAATAATATTTATTATTACTCAAACTACTTGTGAATCGCTACTACATTTAACATGTTTAATTATGTGTTTAAGAAGAAGAATATTTAACATTACTGAGAAATGAAATGGTCGTTATTTCTCGCCCATATACATGATATAGGGCCTTCTATAACCGTAACATAGACGTTAGACGTTACATAGCAGATGTGAGTGCAATGTGCGCCTTTATCGACCACTCCACTGAAATAATTATTATTTAATAATGTATCTAAGAGGCTTTTAACTTCGCCTCATTAACATAGCATTATGAGGAACACATCCGTTAATAGATAACACTGTTGTCTAATTTGGTGTTTTTTATATATAAAAAAAAAATGTCGAGAACTGTTTATCAGTGCTTTTGTACATCATCAATTTCAGGCTTCTGTAATTTGCGAGTGATAAAATCAATTGTTCAGAAAAAAAACACTTTATGCGCGCTTATCACTCTACCTCTCCACACGTTTGTTCAGTTCATCCAACTAATAACGAACTAACTTAGCTGAATCACTGTTGAATGAACAACACCATAAGCGTTTAGTTTAGTGCATTTACAATAAAGCCCTCTGGATCAGCCGGAGCCGTTTTGACGAATGTTTACGGATATTACATGTAGTATACTGCCGCAGTGTCTCGTTACCTTACAACAGATACTGCCTGTTGGTTTTGCATGGTGGTATAGAGAGTTGAGTGTCTACAGAGAAATAAAGAAGAAATCCGTTTGTACACTTTAAACACACAACCAATCAAAGTAAACATGCCATCTTTCTATGTCTATGAAACATGTCTAGGTTTGTGTAATCAAACTATTTTTCCACACGATACAGTGTTGTTGTATGGGGTTTAATTTAACCATCTTCACGAGTTTTTTATATTTATTTATGATAGATTTTGAAAAGCAAAAACCTACAAATTTTTTTTTGCATTGGCTTTTTGAGTTTGCATTTAGATTAGCATTTCATTTTAAAGATAATTATCCCATAACAGCGTAATGCATCAAATGTAGGATTTAATAAAATATACAAGACAAGACATAATTAAATCGACTGAGATGTAACAAAATTTAGCTCCCAAAGTAAATCAAGCCAACGTCAAGTAAGGCATGGTGGCAATACATGGCAAAACAAGGAGAATCGATGCCGAGTGATACAAGACGAAATAACGGAGGATGGATGATGTGAGGTCTGACAATATAATATTACAAAATAACGCAATATCATGTCATGTACTACTATACAATAGTCAGATGATGCGATTTAAAACAATGCAATAAAATCCAATGAAATGCAATATGCAATGCAATGCAATACAATGCAATGCCATGTAACGCAATGCAATGCAATTCAAGTACAATGGATACCGTGCAGATTAGTACAGTACAATACAGTCTAGTGAAATATAAATCATTGTAGCCTAGTGCAATGGCGTTCAGTGCAGCGCGTTGCAGTGCGATAGAGTAGAGTAGAGTAGAGTAGAGTAGAGTAGAGTAGAGTAGAGTAGAGTAGAGTAGAGTAGAGTAGAGTAGAGTAGAGTAGAGTAGAGTAGAGTAGAGTAGAGTAGAGTAGAGTGGAGTGGAGTAGAGTAGAGTAGAGCAGAGCAGAGCAGAGCAGAGCAGAGCAGAGCAGAGCAGAGCAGAGCAGAGCAGAGTACAGTGCAGTGCAGTGCAGTGCAGTGCAGTGCAGTGCAGTGCAGTGCAGTGCAGTGCAGTGCAGTGCAGTGCAGTGCAGTACAGTACAGTACAGTACAGTACAGTACAGTACAGAACAGTACAGTACAGTACAGTACAGTACAGTACAGTACAGTACAGTACAGTACAGTACAGTACAGTACAGTACAGTACAGTACAGTACAGTACAGTACGATATATTAATATATTAATATATTAATATATTAATATATAAATGCCATCAAGTTCAAATCAATTAAGTGCAATATAATACTATATATAATACAAAGCAGTGCAATACAATGCTCATCAAAAAGTCGTTACTTGTCTTTACTAGGCCATCTGTGGTTGAAGAATCCTGATGATCAATTGCCTCTGGGGCTTGTGATCATAGATGATGATCATGTTTTATTCTCTGCGCAGCCTTTAGGGATCGGTAGAGCATTAATTAGACATGTCGGCATGATATCACATAGTTCCCATTCTACCGTGAAAAGCCACAAGGCAGAATCTGCTTACTTTCTCAGTAAGCAGATACTGTCTTTTGGCTTTGCAGAGAGGTATTCTACAGATAGACATTTTTATAAGGATCAGGCCGGCCTGGGAAATCAACATAGATCCCTACACTCTGGCCATTAACTTCAATGGCTGTGTATTGGTCTCTAAAGCCAAAAGGCAGTAACTGCTCACTTAAAAAATAATCATTCACTGCGTTTTGGCTTCGTGCGTAAGAGTAAGCGCTATTCGCGTTCTTCATCGCTACTATTTGTGGAACGTCAATATATAAAAGAATAGGTTTGATTATAATATCGAAAAGTTCGAGTTGAATATCGACAGGTAGCGGGAGCTGTCTACATTTACGTAGTAACAAAAACATAGCTCGGTTACCTTTGACAACCAGTTGTTTTTTGGCCTCTGTAAATTTTCCATTATAGTCAAATATGAGGCCCATGTATTTATATTGACCAACCACTTCAAGTTAATTTTTTCCAAAAAAGAATTTAGGTATTTTTCTTATTTTTCCACGAGAGAAGACATTAATTTTAGTTTTTGACACGTTTATGTTCAGTTTCCACATGCTACAATAACGCTCCATTAAATTAATTGATTGCTGTAGGTCTTCTTGCGATTCGGCCAAGATAACTGTGTCATCTGCATAAAGCAGGATATATAATTTTCAAAATACTAAAAGTTCTTGTTCTAAATTTTCTCCAGACAACGTATTCACAATCTTCAGTCCGTCGTGGGCTGGTTCTAAAAAACAGTTTAAGGTCATTTAAAAAATATTAAAAATTTTAGTGGAGACAGATTATCTCCTTGTCTAACACCTATCATACATGAAAAGTTATCAGTTAGCGTACTATTTACAGAAACACATGATTTTGCCGATTTATACATATTATAAATGATGTGAAAAAGTTTCCCAGATATATTATTATTTAATAGTTTAGACCAGAGCTCAGTACGTGAAACTGTGTCAAATGCTTTACTGTAGTCTACATAACAGCAATATAATCTTTTGTGTTTGTTAAGGTAAATGTCGATTAAATTCTTTAATGACAAAATATGATCTAACGTTGAGAAGCCAGATCTGAATCCGGCTTGCTCGGGTCCTATTATGTTATTTTCGTTTACGAATCGTGTCAATCTGTCGTTTGTTAAATTTGATAATACTTTTCCGAGACAACTTAATAATGATATACAGTTTTGTACCTCAATAATTACTAGGATCTTCACAGCGGTGCTAACCACTACCTAGGGCCCCGCCCTTACGTTATGGTACAGGCTGCGACACTCAAGAATGATCCGTTTGATTCTTGAGAGTACGTTCTGCGCGTGATATACATGCATTACAAACATTGTTTGTGATATATATTTAGCGAATCCGTGATTTTATCTTTTCCGACTTGAGCGGTCATGCCAGCATACCCCACACTAGCGCATTATCACATCCTCGCACCAGGGTTAATTGAATCATTTGTTCATCTGGGCCATCCGATTTGATCAGATGTACATGTACGTGTGGGGCGGGACTGCATTCGCAAAAAAATAGAAAATATTTTGAGATAGAGGCCTACTTGAACGATGCCACAAGCTGAATTCATTAATAGACATTTTTATTGTGATTTGCTGTTGGTGTGAAACGCGAAATATAAAAATAGATGATTTTATAAACGAGATAGTTAACCATTATCCTGTTGATTTAAAAAAAAAAATTCGGCCATTTGAAGTTGTGTCTCGCTACCGCGATCCACAACTTCAAATGGCTGAAAATTGCTGATAGTTTTTTTAATTTGACATCAAACATTTGCAAATCTTGATGCTCACTCATTTCATTCCCAATAATAGTGATTTAATCAGCTAATCAAACAGATTAAAAACGACAAAAGTCATGATCAACAGGCAAAGGGTGATATAACTTTACACTTTACATTTAATTACTTAGTAAATCGCATCCATTTGCATTTTAACGCGATATACCGCCGGTATCCTCAAGCTGCCGAATCACGTTTACTTGAATATTTATGTATTTAGTGGATGCTGCTTATTTCTGAATTACTTATGATGGTGTAGAAATCCTCTGCCAGATTATCTTGGCGTCATCTTCTATTATGTATTCATACATATCACGTTGAGTGGGAATCCCATAATACACTGCCTGTCACCTTGTCAAGGCGTGTTTCACGTCATGTCGCTCACGTTTACTCTAAAATTTCTTGCAAGTTTATTTCACATAACAGTGGAAACTATTGAATATAGGAATACTGCCATTATTACAATTGGTTTCAAGCAAATCTGAATGGTAATTAGGATAGGACTGATATCGAGGTTAATAACCCACCAGCTGACTTTACATTGTGTCTTCTGTTCGTGAGACATGTTTATTTATCTGTCATTAGCACTCCCCTGAGATCCAAAAAACTGAAGTGAAGCACGGAAGAATGATGTGCCTTGCCCAATAAAATGCAACGACGTCCCGACCTTGAGAGAAGAGAAACATTATATTTCTATAAAAAAAACACATATCTGCAGCAAACCGAGATTGAACCCGCGCAACAGTCGACTATAGCAAAGCGTCGATGCAAGACCAAGTGTGCTACATGTATGCCTACATCCCTCTCTAATTTCCTGTACATCCATACCCGGATAACAGACAAATTAACTCCTTGCCTAATTCAGGTAGCCACTGGCTGAACTAGTTACTCCATTATTATGAAGTTACCATTTACCTCCATGACCAGATCAAAAGGTAAAGGTGCAGGTTTATAGTCTGATATCAAGTCTGAAGGCCGACTTTACATCTTACCCCCTGGTCACTGGACCTGTTCATTCGTGTGCCATTTGAACTCCACAGAGAGCATACAGTTCTGAAGCCGTTTCGGCGCATTGAACTCATCGTAAAAATTGCCATTTCTGTTCTACCAGGTACTCATTTTCACCTGAGTCAAGTGAAGCATTTGAGGATGAAGTGCCTTGCCCAAGGACACAACATCTTAACAATGTTCCAAGATTGAGAGGGGAGAAATTTGATTTTCTCTGAAAATCCTGCACCAAGCGGGATTCGAAACCGCACGGCAGCCAGCGACATCGACAAAGCGCCACGCTCTATCCATTGCGCCATGTCCCTCTCTGCTAATGTTACAAAACATAAGTTGTAACACCATGCCTAAATCGGGATGTTACTAGTACATCTGCGTCCAGATCAACACGTTACTTAATTGCAGCTCCATGTCCAGATCAAAACATTAGTTGTAATTTCATGCCCAAATCGAGACGTTACTAGTACATCTGCGTCCAGATCAATGCGTTACTTAATTGTAACTCCATGCCCAGATCAAAACATTAGTTGTGATTTCATGCCCAAATCGAGACGTTACTAGTACATCTGCGTCCAGATCAATACGTCACTCAATTGTAACTCAATGGCCAGATTAAAAGATTAGTTGTAACTCCATGCCCAAAGCGAGACGTTACTAGTACATCTGCGTCCAGATCAACACGTTACTTAATTGTAACTCCATGCCCAGATCAATAAGTTACTTGTAACTCCATGCTTAAATCAGGAAGTTAATTTGTTAATATTAAATCCGTGCCCAGATCAATAAGGTATTAGCAAACCAATGCCTAGAAAAAGATATTCGAAATCATGGAGTTAATGATCACTTGATGCCCAGATCATGAAGTATAAAGCTCTATGTCAGATTCTAGAGCTGGTAAACACATGTTCATACCATAAAGTTACAGATAGCATAATGCCATATTCTAGATCTAGTAAACACATGTCCAGATCATAGATTACAGATAGCACAATACCAGACCCTAAAACTAGTAAAAACATGTCCAGATCATAAAGTTGTAGATTTCAACACGTCAGATGTTAGAATAGTAAACACATGTCCAGATCATAAAGTTACAGATAGCACAATGCTAGGTTCTAGAACTAGTAAACACATGTCCAGATCATAAATTACAGATAGCACAATCCTAGATTCTAGAACTAGTAAACGCATGCCCAGATCATAAACTACAGATAGCACAATGCCAGATTCTAGTACTAGTAAATACATGCCCAGATCATAAAGTTACAGATAGCACAATGCTAGATTCTAGAACTAGTAAACACATGCCCAGATCATAAATTACAGATAGCACAATGCCATTTCTAGAACTAGTAAAAACATGTCCAGATCATAAAGCTACATATATCACCATGCCATAATCTAGAACTAGTAAACGCATGCCCATATCATAAAGCTACATATATCACCATGCCAGATTCTTAAACTAGTAAACGCATGCCCAGATCATAAATTACGGATAGCACAATGCCAGATTCTAGAACTAGTAAAAACATGTCCAGATCATAAAGCTACATACATCACCATGCCAGATTCTAGAACTAGTAAACGCATGCCCATATCATAAAGCTACATATATCACCATGCCAGATTCTAGAACTAGTAAACACATGCCCAGATCATAAATTACAGATAACACCATGCCAGATTCTAGAACTAGTAAAAACATGTCCAGATCATAAAGCTACATATATCACCATGCCAGATTCTAGAACTAGTTAACGCATGCCCATATCATAAAGCTACATATATCACCATGCCAGATTCTAGAACTAGTAAACACATGCCCAAATCATAAATTACAGATAACACCATGTCGGATTCTAGAACTAGTAACCGCATGCCCAAATCATAAAGTTACAGATAACACCATGTCATATTGTAGAACTAGTAAACACATGTCCAGATCGTAAGGTTACAGTTAGCAACATGGCATATTATAGAACTAGTAGACATATGCCCAGGACAGACAGTTTGAAAAACATATTCTCAGCTTCATGGGCAGGTTATGGAGTTACTATGGTTACTCCATTATAATAACGCTTCTCGTAAACCCGTGCCCCCTCCCCCAAAAAAATAGATTGTGAAATTGCCTTAAGAGACAGATTCTTTATACACCGACTTATCCCCTCCATATTTACAACACAGCTAATTACGGCTTTGTTCACAGTATAGGTGGATCCAGTCCATGTGGCGGTTATTAGCTGGATGCCTGTTACCACTGGTTACGACATCAGATGACAGTGATTGTGTGTAGAGCTTGCGTTCTGAGTGAAGCCTATTTGTCATAATGAATGATAAACCATCGGGATGTACACATGTCCCGCACACATGTACCACGGCAACAAACGTGTGTGCTGCGAAAACTGGTTTGTCAGCAGAAAATATGTTGAAATAGAATGATGGGTAAACCATGACAATCTAGATTTTGTTTCAGAAGCACAAGGATATCTGAGTGGTGCAATGCTGGTACTAGTGTTGCAACGGCCGAATCGAAGTATTTGATGCATTTTAATGATTGTGGGGAATCTCACTTACCGGTGGGTAGTGCACTCGGTCTCAGATTCATTCTATCATCCTCGGAGGGAGGGGGGGGGGGGGTTGGGGGTTTGGTGATGTCCCAGCCCATTTTAGCGGGTAAGTGCCCAAATAAGGCTTACAACCCCCCCCCCCCCCCTTTATCTCATATGGCTAAGCTAAAGGAGTGTAGATGTTTATACCTTTTTTATGTGTACATTATGTCGACTGATTTATTTTAACTACACATTCTGTATTTCGCTGTTATATACATGTCATGCATAACATTTGTGTGCACACTACAATTGTACGAGCTTTATTTGTATAGATGATACAATACACATACAACAAGACTGCATAAGTCCAGGAGCTCCTGCTCCGAATTAGAGTTTGATTTAAGCAATTTTGTATAGGGTTATTAATGTAGTCCTAGTCTAGGTCAAAAATCAAGACGCAAGACAACTAGGTCTAAGAAGCCCAGTCTAAGAGTAAGATAAGAACTAGACAGTCTGTCAGAGATTGCAAACCTCCATTGAAATTAATGATCCTAATCAGTATTCCAGTAATGGTCTACCTATCTGGCACGTTTTACCCGATATCAGGCCAATCGAGTAAACTAATAGCCCATTTACGGTCATTTTGAATTCGATATAAATTAGTTAAAAACTTAGGGTGCATTCTCCCCTGAAACCTCAAATTTTGTTTTATAGTAATGGACTAACATCTAACACAGTTTGCAAAATAATAGGCATGTGAAAGTAAATAATGGCCGATAGGGGGGCTATTTTGAATTTGATCGAGTCATAATTTTTCAAGATGCATCCTCAGCTGAAATCTCACATTTCATTCTATAGTAATCGTCTAGCTATCTAGCACGGTTTACCAAATATCGGCCATGTGAAAGTGAATAATGGCCTAAAGGCGGCCATTTTGAATTTGATCAAGCCAAAATTTTCCAAGATGCATCCTCAGCTGAAATCTCACATTTCATTCTATAGTAATGGTCTAGCCATCTAGCACGGTTTACCAAATATCGCCCATGTGAAAGTGAATATTGGCCGATAGGAGGCCATTTTGAATTTGATCAAGTCAAAATTTTTCAAGATGCATCCTCTCCTGAAATCTCACATTTTGTTTTATAGTAATGGTCTAGCCATCTAGTACGGTTACCAAAAACCGGCTATGTGAAAGTGAATAATGGCCGATAGGCGGCCATTTTGAATTCGATCGAGTCATTTTTTTTCAAGATGCATCCTCTCTTGTAATCTCACATTTTGTTTTATAGTAATGGTCCAGCTATCTAACACGGTTTACCAAATATCAGCAATGTGAAAGTAAATAGTGGCCGATAGGCGGCCATTTTGAATTCGATTGGGTCGAAAGTTTTTAAAAGGCATCCTCTCTCGAAACGTCACATTTTGTTTTATAGTAATGGTCTAGCTATCTAGCACGGTTTACCTGATATCAGGCCTATTGAGGTAAATAATGCTGATTGTCGGCCATTTTGAATTCGTAAGTTAAAAAATTTCAGGGTGCATCCTCCCCCCGAAAACTCACACTTTGTTTTATAGTAATTAGGTAATGGTCTAGCCATCTAGCACGGTTTACCAAATATCAGCCATGTGAAAATGAATAATGGCCGAAAAGGCGGCCATTTTAAATTTGATCAAGGCAATTTTTTTCAAGATGCATCCTCATCTGAAATCTCACATTTTGTTTTACAGTAATGGTCTAGCCATCTAGCACGGTTGACCAAATAACGGCCATGTGAAAGTGAATAATGGCCGATAAGCGGCCATTTTGAATTTTATCGAGTCAAATTTTTTCAAGATGCATCCTCTCCTGAAATCACACATTTTGTTTCATAGTAATGGTCTAGCCATCTAGCAAGGTTTAACAAATAACGGCCATGTGAAAGTGAATAATGGCCGAGTGGCGGCCATTTTGAACTTGGACGAGTTGAATTTTTTCAAAATGCATCCTCTCCTGAAGCCTTACAATTTGTTTTATAGTAATGGTGTAGTTATCTTGAGCGGTTTTCATGATATTCCACAATATCAGGCCTGTCGAGGTGAATAATGGCTGATAAGCGGCCATTTTGAATTTTATCAACTTCAAATTTTTCAAGATGCATCCTCTCCTGAAACCTTACAATTTATCTGATAATAATGGTGTAGCTATCTTGAGCGGTTTTCATGATATTCCGCAATATCAGGCCTGTCGAGGTGAATAATGGCCGATAGGCGGCCATTTTTAATTTTATCGACTTGAAATTTTTCAAGATGCATCCTCTCCTTAAACCTCACAATTTGTTTTATAGTAATGGTGTAGCTATCTTGAGCGGTTTTCATGATATTCCGCAAAATCTTTCAGTCGGATTTACCGATGTTATAAATTAGGTTAAAGTGCTGGGTCAACTTCAAGGTCAAGGTCCAAAAACCTGAAAAGGCACAACCAGGGACCTTAGAGAACATGTATGTGCAATATGACTGTCATCGGCCCAGTACTTTTCGAGATCTGCTCCGGAAACGGAAAGTTCAAATACCCCAAAAGGCACAACTAGACCCCCTAGGGGTGTTGTGTGTGAAATTTGAAGACAGTCGGACAAGTACTTTCAGAGATATGCTCCGGAAAAGAATTGTTTACGGACGGCCCAACGGCCCAACGCCGTAACATCATCATTTTCTGCTTGCGTATTGAATTCAGATTAAAAATATTTTAACCTGTCCATTAGCCACCTGGAAGTAACCCACATACCAAAAATTATTATCCTAGCCTATTTTCTTACAAAGTTATAGGCAAAAGAAGAGGCCAAAAAAACGGAGGTAGAATCCATAGCTCCCTCCGTCTCACCTACGGTGACGGCGGGAGCTAAATATACAGAATGGGCAGGCCCAAGTATGGTGTGTAATATAAAAACAAAGCAATTAAATCATATAATCATACCATGTGTATCGAACGTACAAACACGGGACGTTGTCAGAATATTTATTCATGGTTGGTCAAGGCTGTGTGACATTGACCCAACATTGGCAGAACGTTTGGTTGATGTTTCTTTATTTTCTCGGTACATGAGAATTACTTAGCATTATTCAATATTATTGTATTGTATGCAATATTATTGTGCATTACTCTGATAATATCACTTAGTAATCGAATATAAAGGTTCAATTAATAGATTGTAAAGCTGTAGGCCTATTAAGAGAAACTGAATAGCCTCAACCTCCATTGTTTTCATCGATCTGGATAATATAATGAAGTATGGGAGAGACGGTCCTTTATAACATTTTTTTCACCGAGTAGCCATTCAAAACGGTTTACGGTGATGTCACTGCGTTTCACAGAGTAGGCGAGTCGAAATACATTCTCAGCAAAAACGAGACGTTCAACCAATATTGGTTCAATATTTGTCCACCGTCTACGATGCATAATTTAGTAAACTTGTCGATTTACTGACGTTATTATCATTATTTTGATATTACTTTAATATTGAAGGAACATGAGATAGAGTTATCCGACTTTCAGACCATATAGTGCGGACCTGTCTGATGATATTCCTGTCAGGCGCTTCGTGCTTTAGAGGAAGTGTCGCGATTTAGCAAGTCCACTGGGCATGCGCGTGGTCTGTCCTGCCAGATTAGCTGAATCCCTGTCACTGGGAATTAACCGTCTGCGCGCGGCAACCAGCGATACTACAGCCACTCAACCCTTACAGTACGGGGATCGACTTTAGACGTCACAATCTGACGTCTGTAGACGTCAGATTCTGACAATTAAAGTCCATCCCCGCACTATAAGATTATACATATTTCTAGTTGCCGTAGACCCATAACATAGGTATTCAAATGAATCGAAAAGAGATTACTAAAACATTAATGATGATTTCAAACTGCCAAAAAAAACACTTGGTCTCCATAGTTTATGTAAAAATAATTCCGCTTTTTGAGGGTTAAACCATAGAGCACTCAGTCGACTACGGTGGTATTCACACAGTTTTTGAACTCACGTGCGTCAAACAGAAAATGTTGACACATTCAAGTAATAATAATATAAGTAATATTCAATCAATTGAAGTTGTGGTTCGCGATAAGGATACACAATTTTAAACGATCGAAAATTTTAAATAAATAGATCAGTGTTCTAAACGTTAACCATGTACAGTTTATGCACAGACCCGCATAAAGCATTAGCAATAAAGATTTATATGCCCCTTTACAGAAAATAACCAGAAAATATTTGAACGAATAGATGAAGTATCGTATCCCCATAATTGACATAACATTGGCACCGAGTGAACACAAAACATGTGTATAACATTATTGTGTCGCATCATAAAGTTACATTGTAGACAAATATCTTCAATGAATGTAGCCCCCCCCCCCCCCTGAGCATTACTATCATTCAGAACATTATTGTAGAAATATATTCTAGCATTTCACTTTAGCGTCTATAAGAGTAGTCTTCTGGATAGTTATAACATAAGATTCATGCTAATATGTATAAATATAAGGTTCACAATAAGGTGAACATATTCACGCATGTTTTTTGTGTGTGGATATTCCCCGGTATACGCTGTATGTATATGTATAATCTGATAATTATGTACACGGGCTTCCGTGATGTTCCCATACGTATTGCATAATGGTAAATAATAATCGTCAGTTGGGATTGTCCACGTCTTAAATAATGAAAGTGTGACAAAACAAATAGATACAAAAATTGCATTGGGGACAGTGACAATTATTTCATCTTAACAAAATTCAGAAAACGTTTAACGTTATTCTATTTCTGAGAGCTCGCTCGATGTTGTTAAGCCAGCAGTTTGTGTGTGTGTGCTGGAAAACGCTGGACTTCTTATAATTACTGTTGCGTACACGTGGTGAACGTATAGTTTTAGCAGTCAGTAGGCCTACTGACCTAATTGTCTACTGATGTTAAAAATGAAAATGAAATGAATGGGGTTTTAGGCAACCCTTGTGCACATAGGCTAAAGTGGACCATTTGAGCGTCCTGAAGATGGTGAGATGAATGAGATGACACTACCCTCCGGACACAGGATTCGATTCGAGCCCTGGCGCTCTGAGGCCGAGCACGCTACCTCTCGGCCACGAAGGCTCCCAACAATATTAAATCCTTACGAGTGAACCGGGAAGAAATAGTCTGTTTCTTTGAAACTTGAATGCCAGAGCCGTGTTCGACCCCGCGATTTCCAGCTTTCCAAGCAGGCAGATTTAACACTGCACCAGGGAAATGCTTACTGTTGCGTAAACGGTGTGAACGTGTAGTTTTATCAGTCAGGACTGACCTGATGGTCTCCTCATGATGTAAAGCCGTATCGTATACAAACAATAACGCCATTCTGGACATGACCGGATCTTGTCTATCGGAATAAAACAATAACGGCGCTGTTTCGAATTCATCACAGGTGAACATGGGTGGCGGCCTGAGAGGAAATATTGATGCTGACAGGCCAGACAGTGTGTCACAAACTGTTAACTGCTCTGTTGCTCCATCCTGAATATTTAATATCCTCCGAAAAAATGACAGTGACCGCTGCGAGGTCTGTCACTGGAGGGCGTAGGCCTATTCAGCACGAAGACCTACCCTACGACGGTGGACCAACATTAAACCAACATTGTGTCAGCTTCTCGCACATGCTTGGGGTGCGGTCTCAGATTCATCATTTCTTTATTTCTCAGCTTCGTTTGAACTTCAGGAATGTCTCAGGGAGAAATAATGAAATGATTTTAGTCATCTGTCATATCTACTAACATGTAAGCTACTGCGTGCACACCGCAGCTGTTCATTCTTTTCTTGCAATCTTCTTGTCTTTTTCTTCAGTTCTTGTTACAGCCTATAGGCCGATATGTATGCTAGAGTTACATGTTACTTATATATCACTAAATCTAACATTGCTTCTATATCCTGTCATCTTCTAACACATCAAAATGTTTTATTGTCTTTAAAACAAAGTTATTCCTATTTCTAATTTCATGGACGTTATGCTATCAGATTATAGCTTACCAATATGTGTTTTGGTGCAATTATGAGATTACAGTCTACTTTACTCACAAGTGTGAAAAGGGATTTTACTTCCAAATTTTATTGCAATAATTTGTACATTTAATTATTATTTACTGTCAAACTACTTGTTATTAAATTTAACATATTTAATTATTTATTTAAGAGGAGGCATATTCAACATTACTGAGAAATGGCATGGTCGTATTTTTTGTCCATATAGGCCTACTTTAACTGTACCATAGCAGCCGTCTGTGAGTGCAATGTGCGCCGGTATCGACCAACCCACTGAAATTATAATAAATTGATAAGGTATTCACAAAGTGTAGGATTTAATAAAATATACAAGACAAGACATAATTAAATCGACTGAGGTGAGCAAAGCATTGATAGCATAGTAACATAATCTAGCTCTCAAAGTAAATCAAGCCATCGTCAAGTAAGGCATGGTGGCAATACATGGCAGAACAAGGAGAATCGATGCTGAGTGATACAAGACGAAATAAATGGATGATGTGAGGTCAGACAATATAATATTACAAAATAACTCAATAGTATGTCATGTACTACAATACAATAATCAGATAATGCGATTTAAAACAAAGCAATACAATCCAATGAAATGCAATATGCAATGCAATGCAATGCAATACAATGCAATGCAATGCAATGTAACGCAATGCAATACAATTCAAGTACAATGGATACCGTGCAGATTAGTACAGTACAATACAGTCTAGTGCAATATAAATCATCGTAGCCTAGTGCAATGGCGTTCAGTGCAGCGCGTTGCAGTGCGATAGAGTACAGTACAGAAGAGTACAATACAGTACAGTACAGTACAGTACAGTACAGTACAGTACAGTACAGTACAGTACAGTACAGTACAGTACAGTACAGTACAGTACAGTACAGTACAGTACAGTACAGTACAGTACAGTACAGTACAGTACAGTACAGTACAGTACAGTACAGTACAGTACAGTACAGTACAGTGCAGTGCAGTGCAGTGCAGTGCAGTGCAGTGCAGTGCAGTGCAGTGCAGTGCAGTGCAGTGCAGTGCAGTGCAGTGCAGTGCAGTGCAGTGCAGTGCAGTGCAGTGCAGTGCAGTGCAGTGCAGTGCAGTGCAGTGCAGTGCAGTGCAGTGCAGTGCAGTGCAGTGCAGTGCAGCGCAGCGCAGTGCAGTACAGTGCAGTACAGTACAGTACAGTACAGTACAGTATGATCACATACCCCAATTGCGTCTGGGGCATGAGATCATAGATGATGATCATGTTTTATTCTCTGCGCAGTCTGTAGGGATCGGCAGAGCATAATTTAGACATGTCAGCATGATATCACATAGTTCCCATTCTACCGTGAAAAGCCAAGGGCAGTATCTGCTTACTTTCTTAGTGAGCAGATACTGCCTTTTGGCTTTGCAGAGCGGCTTTCTACAGATAGACATTTTTATAGGGATCAGGCCGGCCTGGGAAATCAACAGAGAACACCCTGGCCATTAACTTCAATGTCTGTGTATTGGTCTCTAAAGCCAAAAGGCACTTAAAAAATAATCATTTACTGCGTTTTGGCTTCATGCGTAAGAATGGGCGTTATTCGGCGTTCTTCATCGCTACTGGGCGGGGGCCCTAGGGTAGTGGTTAGCACCGCTGCCTTTCACGCCAGGGTTCGGGGTTCGGTTCCCGGTCTCGGCGGTTTGAAAGAAACAAAAATGTTTCTTCCCCATCCACGTGTGAAAGTTAGTATTGTAGGGTGCCTCCGTGACCGAGAGGTAGCGTGCTCGGCCTCAGACCGCCAGGGCTCGAATTTCGAATCCTGTGTCTGGAGGACAGAGTCATCTCAATCATCTCACCATCCTCAGGAGGTTCTCCTGGCCCAGTTTAGCCTATATGTGCACAAAAGTGGCCTAAAGCCCGATTCATTTCATTTCATCGCTACTATTTGTGGAACGTCAATATTTTCCCAAATAATCGTCAAAAAAGGAATTGTTACGTCATGCTAGAACATCCTACGTTTCGTCAGTTTGTCACCCTTATATACGTATTTTTATTGTATATCTTATTATAGGGGCATAGTGATTTCCAAAGTGTTTTCCAACGACCATGATGAAAGAAGATAAAAAGCCTCAAGCACTAATTAACCAGATATATTATATGCAGTCTAAGACACTATTACGAGGGTTGTCAGAGACGGGAATGGTTTACACCGATCCCCAGCAAAAACTGGTTATGTCAGAGTAAACAGTCATACACCCCACTATACGTGCTCCTAAGATACCCCACAACCACAATTGCTCCTAAGATCCCCCACCACCACACGTGCTCCTAATACCCTCACCACACGTGCTCCTAATACCCCACAACTACACATGATCCTAATACCCCGCAACTACACATGCTCCTAATACTCTCACCACCACACATGCTCCTAATACCCCTCCACTATACGTGCCCTTAATACCCCCACCACCACACATGCTCCTAATACCCCACCACCACACATGCTCCTGGTACCCCACAACCACTCATGCTCCTAATACCTCCACCACCACACGTGCTCCTAATACCCTCACCACCACACATGCTCCTAATACCCCACAACTACACATGCTGCTAATACTCTCACCACCACAAATACTCCTAATACCCTCACCACCACACGTGTTCCTAATACACCCACCACCACACATGCTCCTAATACCCTCACCACCACAATGCTCCTAATACCTCACCACCACACGTGCTCCTAATACCCTTACCACCACACATGCTCCTAATACCCCACAACTACACATGCTCCTAATACTCTCACCACCACACATGCTCCTAATACCCCTCCACTATACGTGCTCCTAATACCCCCACCACACACCTGCTCCTAATACCCTCACAACCACACATGCTCCTAATACCACACAGCTACACATGCTCCTACTACTCTCACCACCACACGTGCTCCTAATACCTTCACCACACCACCACACATGCTCCTAATACCCCACTACTGCACATGCTCCTAATACACCACCACCACATATGCTCCTAATACCCCATCACCACACGTGCTCCTAATATCCCACCACCACACATGCTCCTAATACCCCACCACCACACATGCTCCTAATACATCACAAATATACATGTTCCTAATACTCTCACCACCACACGTGCTCCTGGTACCCCACCACCACACATGCTCCTAATACCCCACCACCACACATGCTCCTAATACCCCACCACCACACATGCTTCTGGTACCCCACCACCGCACATGCTCCTAAAACCTCCACCACCACACAAGCTCCTGATACCACACCATCACACATGCTCCCCATACCCCCACTATCACACGTGCTCTTAATACGCCCTCCACCATACGTGCTCCTAATACCCCACCACCACACGTGCACCTATTACCTCCACTACCCCATGACATGTGCTCCTAATTCCCCCACTACCACACATGCTCCTAATACCCGTACAACCACACGTGCTCCTAATACACCACAACCACACATGCTCTTAATTCCCCACCACCACACATGCTCCTAACACCCCACCACCACACATGCTCCTTATACCCCACCACCACACGTGCTCTTAATACCCCCACCACCACACGTGCTCTTAATACCCCCACCACCACAC
Organism: Flabesymbios commensalis; assembly: GCA_964017125.1. NCBI lineage: Eukaryota > Metazoa > Annelida > Polychaeta > Terebellida > Flabelligeridae > Flabesymbios > Flabesymbios commensalis. The sequence continues at coordinate 89,922 of CAXHKU010000662.1, forward strand.
GTGCTTATAATATCCCCACAACCACACGTGCTCCTAATAACCCCACCACCACACATGCTCCTTATACCCCATCACCACACGTGCTCTTAATACCCCCACCGCCACACGTGCTTCTAATACCCCACCACCACACGTGTTCCTAATACACAACCACCACACGTGCTCCTAATACCCTCACCACCACCGCACATCCTCCTGATACCCCCACCACCTACCATGTTGAATCAGTATAACATGTAAAACAATTATAGCCTACTATGTTGAACCAGTATACCATGTAGAATAATTACAGCCTACCATTTTGAACCAGAATAACATGCAGAATAATTATAGCATACCATGTTTAACCAGAATAACACGTAGACTAATTATATCCCACCATGTTGAACCAGTATAACATGTAGAATAATCATGGCTTACTATGTTGAACAAGTACAACCTGTACTATAATTATAGCCTACCTTGATGAACAATTATAACATGTAGAATAATTTGATCATAACGAACCAGTATATCATGCTGAATAATTATGCCATGCTGACCAATATAACACGTATAATTTTAGCCTACCATGTTGAGACAGTATAACATGTAGAATAATTATAGCATACCATGTTTAACCAAACTAATACGTAGAATAATTATAGCCTACCATGTTGATCCAGTATAACAAGTAGAATAATTATAGCCTACCATGTTAAACCAGTATAACACGTAGAATAATTATAGCCTACCATGTTGAACCAGTATCACATGTAGAATAAGTATAGCCTAACATGTTGAACAAGTACAACATGTACTATAATTATAACCTACCTTGATGAACAAGTATAACATGAAGAAAAATTTGATCATGATGAACCAGTATAGCATATTGAATAATTATACCATGCCGACCAATATAACATATAGAATAATTATACCATTATGAACAAGTATAACATGTAGAATAATTATGCCATGATGAACAAGTATAACATGTAGAATAATTATACCATGATAAACAATTATAACATGTAGAATAATTATATCATGATGTACACATATAACACGTTTAATAAATATATTATGATGAACCAGTATTACACGTAGAATAATTAGGACAAATCATGATACGGAATACAGTAAGCTGCCCGCCTCGGCGAGGGCTGCTTAATTATACCATGATAAACCAGTATAACACGTAGAATAATTATGACAAATCATGCCATGGAGTACAGTAAACTGCCCGCCTCGGCGAGGGCTGCTTAATTATACCATGATAAACCAGTATAACACGTAGAATAATTATGACAAATCATGCCATGGAATACAGTAAGCTGCCCGCCTCGGCGAGGGCTGCTTAGTTATGCCATGATGAACCAGTATAGCGCAGAGGCCAACATAATAATTACAAACATTTTAGAAACCGTGTTACAACTATGCTGAGGGAAAATAAATCTAAACATTACAAGGAACGTGCAAAGATGATCCACGTAAACTAGTTTCTTTGTTTAAAGAACTAGGTATT